>MU279849.1:0-109509 GCA_022385655.1 Xylaria intraflava | reverse complement strand
TCGACTAGGAAACGAACTATGCTAATTAGGGAGAGGGCAAATCGCCGATCGGGCCATTATCTCCGGATTCGCTCCTCCCAGGTGCCCCGTTTCATTACGAGGGATCAAAGTCGAGGCTCCTCCCGACGGCCGAGTGCCACCGACAACACCACCAGCGTCTGGTGCGGACGCTCCCGAACCAGGCACACCAGAAGGAGAGGAATCTGGGGGAGGAGAGGGAGAAGGAGAGGGAGCAGTAAGGTCGATGAAGGCGGGCAAAGAGATGAAAAAACGCTTCGGCGGGCCGCCACCCCCACCGGAAGCACCGCTGCCACCACCGAGACCACCACGGTGGGCGCCGGACGAAGACATGGCAAATCTGCGTTTGCGGATACGTTAGCGGCACTTCTGAATCCCTTCACATGAAGTTCCTGAACCGTAAAGGCACTTACGTTGATAATTGCGGATAGCGGAACGAAAAAATGATGGTTGTGCGTGGCCTGAAGAAGGGAAGAAAGGAGGAGATTCACAGCAGGAGTCAAGATGGCCAATACTACCCAATAACTAGAAGGGGGGGGGGGCTCCTGCCCTCTGCGAATCGCCATTCTATGGAAGGAGCGACTCCTATTCCAACTACCAAAGTGCTATATCACGATAACCGCACGCGGATTCAAGGTCTCAACGACTGCAACTATTGCACAACAACGCACGCTGCGGGCACTTCCAGCAGCATTTCCTATGTAATGGGAGCTTACGGAGAAGCTCCGAATCTAATTTTCTAAGGAATTGAGGCTATCATCAAGGGGTTACAGCTCGTTGAAATGGCACTTTTCAACGACCTGGGGGGTGTGTGACGTATAGGACAGTGTATATAGTACTGATCACACTATTTGTACTGTGCGGCCACAACACTAAGGTGGTCTGTGCGCCACAACCTACTAGATAGACCTTTTCAACACCAACCAAGTGGACCGATCTACGGCCACTCCGTATATAAAAAGGAGCCCTTCATCCAGGTCAACCACCTGGAGAAGAGTTCCTTAGAGTCTTATACAACTTCTACTCTCCGTTCAAGTTCCGTTTCTTCTGCCGAATCTCCAAAGTTCCTGAATCCGTGTTGCCGGCACTTCTGCCTTCAAGATCACCACGTCAATCTCCACTCTGACCTCCGTCAGAAGACTTCTTCATCCCGGCGCCATTATTTTCGAATCACGCGTTATTTACGTATTATTGTCGTTGTGTTTATCCCGTATGGATATTTACGGCTTAGTACGATACACGGGGACCCGCTAGTTACTTATACAATACTATTCAGGTATAAAAGATATATTATGCACATAACGTATGCTTTCAGTGGAGACGAGGACGCGCCAGGCCAATCAATCGCAGAAGGCAGATCATCCGATTCTGAGCAAACATTCTTCTCCTATTCCGTGCGAAACGCGACGAGACGCCCCAAGTCCTATATGCAGGAGGCAAGGCACGCGAATCAGCCGCTGGATACCATTTACCTGATACTGTTTTATTGTGAATAGCAGCGAATCGATAAAGGCGACCACGAACGCCACTGGTCCACTAAGTAGCCCGAGTTCATCACGGATAGACGGTAGCGGTACCTCACCATCAGGGTGCCTTCCCTTCCCTATTGTAGCAAGGAATGCTGTCAGCTATCCGCACATTAATCTGTGTCCCTTCGTGAATGGTCAGTTCCGCAAGCAATTGAACGGTGTGGTCGGGGTCGGGGATATAGGCGTGTCCGGATGATCGCCAAATCGCAACCATCGCAGCCGTGCCATCAACCGTTCTGAAATCAAGGAATTGCTCCGCTGGCAAATGAAATGGGGTGTACATACAAAAGTGATAAGGTCAGATCACCGTGGATTTTGGCCTTGAGCGTGACTTCAACGTCGAGATTGAGATCGAGACGCAGTTTCAGCGAGTTGTTGTGTCGACTCTGCTGCGCTTGCAGTTGCTGCTCCCGCAATTGCATTTCCATTTGTTTCCGCTGGAATTCCAGCTGCTGCTGTTGCTGCTGGAAGTCGAGTTGCTGTTGTTGCCGCTGGTCAACCTGCTGCAACTCCTGTGGCCGCGTTTCTGCCAGTTGCTTCTCCTGTGCCTTCTCGTTGTCTGCATCGTACCATGCTGGTTGGTTACGACGACGCCGTCGCCGTCGCGTGCCTTTCTCGGTTTCTACTAGAGCCTCTTTCACAGGTTTCGCTTCCTCTTTAGATAATGTCTGCTGCTTGTTGGCTCCCGTCTCTGTGTCGCTGCCTGGTTGTCTAGCGTTGATTTTCTCGTGTTTTTCTTCCCGAGTGTCGGCTGATGCGCCGTACGCATCATCCTCCTCGACCTTGTCGTTCGTTGGACTCACATCGCCATTGACTCTATTCCATGGCTCGTTCTTCGCGTCATGCGCCTCTGAGAACTCGTCGCCAGTACTCTCGTCGTTGTCATGGTTTTGCAACTGGTTATTACGCTGCTTGTGGGTATCCGATGAGTCTCCTGACTCTGACGGCTCAGACGCCATATTGATAACGGGGTGACACGATCAAAGACAGTCTTTAACGTTGACAAGGTGAAGTATTCCGCAGTGACAAGCCCCCAAGAACGAAGTTCTCCCACTAGGTCCAGCATTAGTTTTATCCTCCCGCATCTTTGATGGTCAGTCTTGAGCGGCTTGCATAGAACTCCTGACGCAATTCTAGAGTGAGTCTCCACAACATACTCACGGGGATCCTTGTCCACCATACCCATCCCCTGCTGATGTAGGGTATGCGCCAGACGGACTCTTCGATCAGACATCCCCGTCTTGAATGAGGTCATCTCTCGGTCTAAGACACATGGCAGGAGTCTCGGTTGAGTGTACTGGAAGTTTGTGGGACAATCATGTGCGGCCGCCAACGCTGCCACCTTACACTACCTTAGGGTTCTATGCTTGTCATCCTCCTGTTCCAACTTTTGAATGAATGGCCGCCGCCCTGCATATCAATTCTCGTTGATAGTCGACAAAGTCATTCTCAAGTTCGCAGCGCCACACTGCACCACGCAACGTTGTACCCGTCTCATGGCTCTTTCGTCTCTGGGCTTGATGACCGTTGGGTCAATCCCAACGGTCATTGGGGTTGCCGAAGCAATCGATGCCCAGAAAAAACAGAACCAACAAGCGAAAGAAAGAATCAAATTCCACCTCACCGCCAAATTCTCTGATGATGGTGTTTCCCCACCACAGACTGCTTATGTAGTCTTTAAGGACAATAAGGTAAGACGGAAAGGGATTCCTTGCACCTGGTTTACATTGACGATATGTTTAACATCTCGGAAGCTCTACTTAGATCACCCAGCACATCCGGTAACGGGCTACCGGTTCAACGGCTTCTACTTCGGCTATCCGGGCCCGGAAGAGCGCCAAGGCCTCGTCTCACCCATAGCGGATGACCCGCCCATGCTTCATTGGATTTACGCCGATAAAGACACGGGACTACTCCATCACGGAGGAAGGAAAGACACGTTTGGTCATGTCGTCGGGTCTTGGAGCTGGACAGAGGACGAGGAGTATCTAACGCTTGAAGGCGAGAAGTACTTCGTCGCTGTCCAGAACGATGATGGTTCCTGGTGTGTTCATTATGACAAGGACGGAGATCTAGATGAGGTAATGGCGCCCCGGGACGTAGTGGAAATCGAGCTCCATCGAGAGCTGCAGCTGGGTGTGTCTAGTCGGATGACTAGGGAGTAGTATATACCGTTGTAAATGACCTTCAAATAATGTAATTCTCTCGAGACAGTCTTCGAGTAAGACACTCGCATATGCGAAACTAGATGGCAGATATGCTGTCACTACCCAGATCTCCCCGGCTATCTCTAGTAGAGCCGAGTGTTATGATGAAGCGATGGACACATGCAGGGTAACTTACATCCGTACTCCCAGCCAACAAGGCTCTAGGAAAGGTTCATCCCAGCACCGCTTCATCCGGACCATTCGAAGCGCAGAAAGAAGAAGTCATCGCATTTTCCAACCATCACTGACGTCAGAAACATACCGAATACCTACTCCCACACCAACCGTGCAACTAAGCACCAAGATGAATAAGGTACCACAACGAGGCCTTCGAATAAATAGGGGGGGGATTATACCCATCCCGAACAGGGGTAGCGAAGCCGTTACAACCCAGACCAGACCCCTGACGCTCCGGACGTCTGACGGCGTCAATGCAGATACCATCGTAAATGACGTAGCACTCAAAAACCGCAGAGAAAAAACAACGGGCCGAAGATCTCAGGGAAAAAAACACGCCCCTGGCCGTATTCCCCTGACGTAGGGCATTAATATCTGGTAGAAGAAAATCGGAGATCTTAGTCCCCAGGGCGCCTTAAAAACCCACGTTGGATCGCCCTGTTCCTGTCGTTCGATCCATCGACAACTCTCCAAGCTAAAGTGAGATTTTCTTTCTCTGCTTGTTTCAAATCTAGTCGTTGGAGTTTTCCTTTTTTTTGCTCCGTCTTCACAACACTGAGATGTCCTCGCAAAGCCCAAGCCCAGGCCAGAGCAAGACGAGGAGCCGAGGCGGCCGTAGATCGCGCCGCAACGGCTCCCGGGTCCCGGCCCTGCCGGAGAAGAGCGAGTACGGCAGCGCCGACGACGACTACCAGTCGCCGCCGCCGCCGCCGCCGCAGAGACGCCAGCAGTTGCAGTCGCCACAGCAGCAGAGCCAGCCGCTGGGGGGCTTGCCCGTTATCGGCAACGGGGGCGTCGGCGACGTGTTACCCGTCGGCAACGTCGGGCAGACGGCGAACAACCTCGTGAACGGCGCCACGGGGACGCTGGACAACGTAGCCGGCGGCGTCCTCAACGGCGGCGGCGGGGCGAAGAACGACACGCTGAAGCTGCGGCTTGATCTCAATCTCGAGGTCGAGGTCACGCTGAAGGCTCGGATTCACGGAGATCTAACGCTGGCGTTGTTGTGAGTCTTCTTCCTTTTTAATACTTCCTTTCCCATATCCCCTTGCTGTTTCTTTCTACCCCCTTGGATGTAAACACGCACGCTGGTCCCTTGTATATCAGATTCCCCGGCGTCCACCCGTTCTTCGCTCCCGTACGTAGAATAAATCCGTCCTCAACACCGTATTCTGATGTGTTCTTTCTCAAAAAAAAGGGACGGCGCCTGAGTTGGTAACTTATACCCTCGTCTGGCCATGCCGGCGGCGCGTAGATGGTAAAGCCCCACCCGTCATTTCTCCTTACTTCACGCTTTTTCTTGGTTTTTTCTTTTGGGACTTTTTGTGCCTGTTGGTCGGACTTGGCTAAGACTTTCAGTGAATAAGTACTATGGGTTGAGTCTGCTGGTTAGACATTTGCTCGCAATCCGGCGCGTTGTTTGGATTGGCTTTGCTAGATTCTGGTTTTTGGGTGGTTGTTATACGTTATTGATTGGCGTGTGGGATTTCGTACCGTACTTTGGGGTCCTTGGCGCGGCTTTTGGTTTCTGGATTGTAATAGACATGTATTAATCTTGAATTCTCGTCTATTGCGTGAGTTCTCCTGACCGAACGTGATACTCGTGCCTCGCCCCGAACTCGTGATATGAAGCCCGGATATAATACAGTCTCGAGCTTTGACTTTCCGAGATGGTATAGGATCTCGAGCCTCTCCGCTTCTGATAGTTCAGACTTAACTGATCTTGATCTGGGAGCATATGAACCAGCAGAATGAAGCCATATAAGTTTCAGCTTTCCTACACAAGGTAGAAATCACTCCTATATCTCCCCCTTTAACCGCACGACCCCTCGCAAAGCTCACTTAACAGCATCTTCACAAAAACAGGCAGCGAATCAACTAAGGCAAGTCCACCCGCCGAAACGGGGTGAATGGGACCCGCATTTCGAACCAAGTCGGCGCTGGCATCAGTGGCCATAAGCCAATCACAAAGCAAGGAGGAATGCGCGCGCAAGGGGGGAAGTCACACGCGGAGACCCAGGCACAACAAATCCGTAAACAAAAGGGTGAAGAGAAATTCCCAGCTGGCCTGACCTGACCTAACCCAACGCAACACGCTTTTCTTCCAAGACCAGCACCACTCCAAGACCAACATCACAACCACAGCTTTTTTTCATCTGCGTTCTTCTGGAAGTCTTTTACGACGCTTTGTGAGTTGCTTCAAAGTGATATATATCCGAATAGCTCATCTCTTCCCAGTCAAACTGACCAAAAAAAAGAAAGAAGAATCCAAGCCCTAAAGGCACTCCTTGAAGGAACAAATACCGAAAAGCAAATGCCTGCCAGGGACAAGAAGGACCGCATCATGGAAGACAACGAAGAGAAGAAAGAGCCTGGTACCCACGGCGTCTTCTTCCTTGCCGTCATGCTCTTCGTCGGCATCTTCGCAGTGTGCATTCTTCATGCCGGTATCGTGGTCTACTCCCTCGGCGTCACGTTCTGGCGCTCAATCAAGGATACCAACTTCATCCGCAACCTCCGTTTCCGCCGATACGCCGAGACTCCCGCGATGATGGGTCAGGTCGAGGGCGTCGAGTCCCGACGCGCCTCTATCGTTTAAGATGGTTGCCGGCTACGCTGGGGTGCGGGCTTGGCACCGGGGCTGGGATATTAAGGGGCAGGGAAGCTTGGGGCAGATGTTGATGATGGATCTTAAGGGGATTCACTGACTTGTACCCTTGTTGTCTTCTTTCCTTCGTTCACTGGTCTCGGCTTGCTGGTTTCTGCCAGAGCCTGACGGGGTATGTTCCGACATATTTCTCGCGCCTTCACCTCGGATAGTCATCACCTGATATGAACCGGATGGAATTGTTGTTTCTCAGTGGTTAGTGGAGTATTAAGGGATAAGAGATGCAATACATCTTCGAGTTGACACTGCACGTAAGATTTCTTGATCGCTTTTGGTGGTATTTTGATGATTCCTGTATGCTTGTAGATTGCCATAACTACCACACACTGAGTCTTCCGGATTCTAGCTTCTGAGGCTACGGGCAACCTCAAGCAAGACTCGCTAGGAGTCAAGGACCGCGTATTCGCCATTCGCAAACTATAACCGTCATCCTCGTCTGTCTTCCCGCGACTGGGTTGCTAGTGACATTCTGTGATAGTCGTTTCTACATAAATATCTGACGATTGCCGAGTCTAAGAAGAGTTGAACGTGCTCGGGAAAAGACGGTACGATCTGTAGAGTAGCGAGGGCGCCGGCTGACCCAATACTAAGGGAACGGGTACCGTCACGGGGAGAGCCAGAGGCGAATCATCGATCGCTGACATCCACGGTGGCGGTTCTAATAGCAGCGATAGGCCGGGGTGGGAATGGGCGTACAGCCAGTAAGCGGCGACCTGGGATCCCAAATTGGAAGCGGCCGCGACTGGCTGTTAGACGTCGGCTGTTGCATGAAAGAAATATTACTCTAATGTCGAATGCAGTGGTCAAAAACCCCAGTTGTCGGAGCTGCAAATTCAGCTGGACCGTGAACTTGTGTTGAACCCGGAAAAGAGTGAACTCGGCATGAGATGCTTAGAGGCCATACCTACCTACCACGATTGGTATAGGTAGTATGGAGATCTAGCTGCGCAATTCGAGTGGTTAACGGTGTCGACATGACAATACATGACAAATAAAGGACTGCTGGGGGAAATATTGCTCATTCTTGTCCCATTTCGACATAGTAAAGCCAGCACATATGGCATGGAGTGCACGAGGAAATACAAGAAATGGCGCGTAATTCGGATCCAAAAGAAACATGGTAATGCAGATAATTTGCTACTCTCGCTGGATAGGATTCCTTTATCAGTCTAATTCTCACAGTTTCGTAGGTAGTTAAGTGAAATTTCAAGAGATGAAGGGTGGATGTTCTGCATCGTATGTTTAAGGGACTACCACCCAGCACCCCGTACTTATACATACCCGCCTATCTAGGGAGAGGGGCGGGCTGGCAGAACGAGGGACTCGGTAGATAGCGTTGCTCGAGAACAAGAGCAACGTATCTGCACCTCTGGACAATCAATCCTTCGGCCTGGCCATTTTTCATGAAGCAAGGGAGAAAGCCGTGTAAGCTGTAGAGTATAAGAGCGCTCGCTGGCTGATTGGCGATGTCGTTTACGTGGGATGGATAGCCTGTTGGAGAGGGTGACATTCGAGCAGCCGAAATAGTATAAATCTGGCCCCATTCCTGTTGCCCCTGCGTATTTGTTATTTGTTATGTACGACTTTCCACGGAAGTAGGATAGACAACAGGTATGTTGGCATTATGTGTCGAGGACTAAGTTCTCGGGTTATCGTTCGGTGGCTGGCTCGTCAATAACTAACCGACAGCAGCGATATCGCAAGTCCACATACATGACATCGCACGTTATCCGAATGTCAGTGGTATGACTTTGGAAGCCCGCACTCTTTACTAACGTGTTGAATATATGACCAACTAACGAGTCACAGACTAGATAGCTCGGCACACTGCAACGCATCTGCAGCTGGTCAGGAGAGCTCGGATGATGTAAATAGTGAGAGTATCTAGGTGTAGGTCACGATGATCGCAAGGCTCGACGTCTCCAACCTGCCATCCCAGGTCGGGGGTTAAGTCTTATGAGAAGCCCGCACCAGCACGTCGAAGGGCACATTGATGGTGAAGTCAGCCCTTGGTAGTTTAGCTGTCGTCCAGATGGGAGGGAAACACCGACAAGTCGGATACATCCCTCATCGTGCCGACTCGGGACCGTCTGGCAGTGTTCGCATAGACCCCGCACGCGATGCACGACTCCTCCAACACACCAGCGTCCGACGGCACGTGAATTGCGCCGGGAGGGGGTCGCGGGAGGTGTGTGGGCAGTGTGGGCAGGTGTGTGAGCGGATATTGTAATCCGTCGCAGGCCAGGGCTAGCTTGGCGTCGATTATCATCAGCCGTGTTCATCTTCGCTCATCGCTCGTTCTGTGCTTATTGTCATCTGATACTTAGGCAGATAATCCATTCGCTGTACCAACGAGATGACATCTCTTCGCGTGTTCACTCCAATACATAACAGACACCTAACAGGTCTGACAGCGAGAGGCTTGGCATATGGACGGTTGAGTGGCACATGGGAGCGGTAGATAGACAGCCAGGCAAGAAGGCACAGTGAGTCGTGTCTGTAGACCGCATCGTGAGATATCTACCAGCTAATCGTCTAGAGCGGATGGGATGGGACGATAGCGGAAAAGGAATGGCATTTTAAAGTGGCAGCCTGGCGAGCAATACGTGGGGCGACGTCAGTCGAACCAGCCCGAAGAGGATGCTCGAGGTTTTCTTTTCCACCTGGAGAAAGTACCGGGGGCAATGGAGTGCGAAGTGGCGTGACTGCTGGCTGCGGCGAGCGGGAGACAGCCTGTACATGATGCTGATAATTATGCCCATAATTATGCCCATTATTATGCCGTTATTATGCCCCGGTGCCGTTATTATGCCCATTATTAATATGTTTGCACAGTGTCCCCTCCTGTGTGGATCGGCTGTCCGCGCGAACGACTCCGCCGATATTACTGTGCAATTGCCAGGCCCGTGATACCTAGGTAGGTACAGTCACTCCCTAACGCGGGTACTTTACAGTTATAAATTGCCTGTCACATCGCCTATTCCGTACGTTGCATTACACCACATTATGTACTGTACTTATACAGACGGAGGTAGATGCCTGATGTACAGTCTGCACCGGCCGGTCCATGTCAGGTTCGGTGCGCAGCTGGCATCCACCCGTGGCCGAGGTTACGGCAGACTGAAACGGGCCGGCCGAATGTGCGCGGTACTTCACAGCTACAAGTGGTCAGCTGAAAACATTTTCCAAAAGTACGGACAATGCCGACAGCGGTTAGTTGCCTACCGTTAGTTAGCTGCTGGCAGATTTTGCCGCGTTAACATCATGATCCTACACATCAGTATAGATTAGGTACCAATTAGGTAGTAGTCCTGTTTACCGTGGCCGTTACAGACTGTACAGTTCGTTTGCTCTACGCAGTCCCCCGTCGTTGGTATGGCAGACGGCGCTTATACAAATGATATATAAACCCGAATGGAAAATTGCACGTGTAACACAACCTCGCCTGCATCGCTCCCAGACCGTGTATGGGGAAGGATTCCGAAGGAGGCGGGTAGATAGATTGGCCGGTGCTGGTGCTGTGTGGTCGTTGGTGCGTACGTAATATCCACAGTCAGTGCAAACGTCCACTGGATCCCGCATGTTTGTAGCCACCGCGTACCGCCCGGCACCGCGCGACTCGCACTGTCCCTGCCATGGGCATTGGGCAGTGCCGGGCCCTCTCCCTGCCAGCTGCCTTGTACCTTTTGAGCCCACTGAGCCACACTCGGCCTGCTTACCTAACCGCCACCGTCCACACAAGGTGGTATGTACTGTAACTGAGAGCCGTGCGCAGGTACGAAATACTTGAGTCTGACCTTCACATCCTCCTTCGTCCACTCTTCCATCCTCTCGTACGGAACACCGCGATTCTCGGGCATCGACTTCCTGAGCCTCTTTTCTTTTCTAGAAAATTTCAAAAAATAAAAGGGTTGAAAGGGTATTTCATTCGAGAGGCGTGTTTTGCTTCGATTTGACTTGACAACAAAAGAAGAGTAATACTCTCTGTGGCGAGGGCCGGTCTCGCGTGGTCTTGTTTTTTTTCGTGTCTTGTTTGGGGACGTTGCTTAATCCATCCTCCGTCGTATCACCGCCCCTCTCGTTCCGACTTACGACCGACACGACTAGACACGACCAGACACGACACGCTGCCTGATCGCTGCCGTTCCCCTTCAGAATCCCTCCTTTCACCGTGCCTACATGATTGCGTCGCTGTAACCCGTGCTTTCAGCAAGGGCATTTCGGTTGCAGGCATGGAACCGAAACGACCTCGCTCCAGCCAGGCCACCGTGTCCGTCAACTTTGACGAGCCAGACTCTCTTTCACCTCATCCGAGGATCAACTTCGGCGTTGCGGAATGCATAGAGACAAAGACCGTCACCACAACTACGACCACGAAGCGATCATATCCGCCTCTACTCGTCCGTGAGTCGAGGCCCCTTCTCTCCCTCGATGCCAAGGAGTTCCCCCTCGCCCAAAAGCCCACGCCACCTGAACTTGCCAACTTCACTTTCCGTCTCGACGACCAAGATATCCCCGCCTGGCTGACTGATTATGACGGTTCCGACCATCCATACGTATGTTGTTCTGTCCCCCCTCCTGATTTCCTTGGCCAGCTTGGCCATTCAGCGTTGTGTTTGACTGACTACGTCACATTCCAGTTCCGGCCAAACAAACCCCCCCAGATGGCCGAGGCGTGTTCTGGTCTGGACGACTCGTTCGCGGAGACACGTTTACCTTGTTCCAAGTCCCATTCGCCGTCATTACAGGCCTCATCCCGGAAAGCCCCCAGGACAACATCCAGATCTACCTCACCCACCATCAACAGCGTGAATAAGAATACAAATCGCTTATTTGCTCGTCCACAGGCGTTGCCCTATCCGAACGTAATAACAGACCGATTACGACGCGCATACCCACGAAGTTCTCGCCTCGAAAGTGACGGTGATGCGGCAAATCAACCTACTGCTGGTTTCCCTGTGACACCCGACACCACGGATCTCCCACCCAGCCTCAACAATCAGACTTTCAAACTCCGCCGCTCGAATCTTGACTCTTTCGAGACTTCCCATTCCGAATCCAGCCAGCAGCAATCATTCTTCGACATACCCAGCAGCCCTACTGGTAGCGATTCTCATGCCGCCTTCAGTAATGTGGCTACGCCCCCCGTTACCGACGCTGACGTGGAACCCGAATCTTTTGCCGATACTGATGAGTCTCTTGAACGGTCCATCCGAGCCATACATCATCCACGGCCTATCAACACTATCGTGACCCAGGATGCTAGCCTACCCAGTCCGCGGTTGTCTCCAACCCTACAGGCACTAAACATAACCCATGATGATGACGGAGAGGCCCGGGTTGAAGATGAGCTGGCTGACACCGTCGTTGATGAAAGCCGAAGCCGAAGCAGAAATATGCTAGAAGACGAATCGGACCCCTCAGCCGTTTTATTTGACAATGAATCCAAGGCTATACAACGTCCTAATGATTTTCAAGGTACCCAGGTGACATCCATGGATCTCCGCTGGATGCTAGAAGTCTTTGATGCAATGCCTTCGGACATGAAATCTTCCATGCTGTACCAGTTTCTGAGACGGTGTTCAAGAACAACCCTACATACTGTTGCTGGCGTTGTCAACCCCGCCTTGAAGCGCGATATATTACAATCTCTCCCCTTAGAACTAACCCTCCATATTCTCTCGTTCCTTGATCATCGAGACCTTTGCCGTGCCGCCCAGGTATCCAAGTACTGGCGAGGCATTATCGATGGTAATGAAACCGGCTGGAAGGAACTTTTTGATCGTGACGGTTTTGTGCTGGCGCTTGGAGAATTGGATAGAGCTATCAGAGAAGGCTGGGGTTGGCAAGACCCTGTTGGACCCGAAGGTTGCGAGCGAGATCTCAGCCTGCAGAATCGCCTGACGCTGACCGAAACCGAGCTTCGCACCACGTCAAAACACGACCTCCCACTGCAACTGCGGAAACTGCGATCTTCTAAGCGGAAGAGGGCCTTGAACAATTATAACTCTGACAGGTCGAAGCGTCGGGCTAGCAATCAAGACAACGTCAAGGATGAAAGGACGTATATGGGCAACAAAATCCATAAATCGGAGGGTCCCATTTCCGCAGCCAATGCCGCAGCCATGGCCGTTCCTGATCCGCACATGGGTCTTTCAAGTTTGAGAAAGCTTCATCTGTTCAAGTCTTTGTACAGGCGCCACTATATGATCCGCAAGAGTTGGACAAGTGGCAAGGTCAAGCCCAGCCATGTCGCTTTCGCAGCTCATCCACGACACGTCATCACCTGCTTGCAGTTCGATGATGACAAGATCATAACTGGCAGCGACGACACGTTAATACACGTCTATGATACCAAAAGCGGAAAATTACGACGACGATTGGAAGGCCACGAGGGTGGTGTTTGGGCCTTGCAATACGAGGGCAACGTTCTGGTATCAGGCTCGACCGATCGCACAGTTCGTGTATGGGATATAGAGAAAGGTTCCTGTACTCAGGTCTTCAATGGCCATACCAGCACCGTCCGATGCCTGCAGATTTTGATGCCTACCAAAACTGGGAAAGTAAAGGATGGTCGGGACGTGATGATGCCTGCAAAGCCCCTGATCATAACTGGCTCTCGTGACAGTCAATTACGCGTGTGGCGCCTCCCCGAGGCAGGATCGAGAAGATACATGCAGACCGGATCCCCTGCGAATGATGCCGACTGCCCGTATTTTATCCGCACACTACAAGGCCATACTCACTCCGTGCGTGCTATCGCCACTCATGCCGACACTTTGGTGAGTGGGAGCTACGATAGCACGGTCCGCGTGTGGCGGATTAGCACTGGAGAGACTGTCCACGTGTTGCAAGGTCATATTCAAAAGGTTTACAGTGTCGTACTGGATGTTGGACGAAACCGCTGCATATCGGGCAGCATGGATAGTACAATCAAAATATGGGACCTTGAGACTGGAACGTGTCTACACACACTTGAGGGACACACACTGCTCGTTGGCCTGCTTGATTTGCGCGATGAGCGCCTTGTGTCTGCTGCCGCCGACAGTACCCTCCGTATCTGGGATCCAAAGACGGGATTGTGTCAGGCTGCCTTGACGGCGCATACGGCTGCCATCACATGCTTTCAACACGATGGACGCAAAGTGATAAGCGGTAGCGATCGGAATTTGAAGATGTGGGACACACGCACTGGCGAGTGCCTGCAGGACTTACTCACAGGCCTTAGTGGGGTCTGGCAGGTCCGATTCGATGAACGACGCTGTGTTGCTGCCGTCCAGCGGGAGGGCCTGACATATGTCGAGGTAGGCGATAGACTTTCCCACCGTTTGGTCAGCAGATCCAGCTAACTTTTATCTACTAGATTCTTGATTTCGGCGCCATCAGGGATGGCAAGAAGCCGGCGGAGCTTGGCAAACGTGTTCTTCTTAATCCGTCTGAAGTCCAACGGATCCTAGATGAGGAAACCTAGCAACATGACACTGCATGCGGCTTAATCGAGCCGCATTTGGCAGCGATACGCTGGCAATCATGAACACTTTGAATCGCGTTAACAGATGGATTAATGATTTTTATGTGAGGGAGGTGTAAAAGGGCTTTCGTCACCAGCCCTAACGTCATGACCCATGGTGAACTTCATCTATATATATGAGTATGCTCTAGCATGCTAATAGAGTCGGACCCCTATTGGCTTCGAGAGGCGCAGCTTTTTCCTCGAGAAAGGCAGTTTGCACGTCCCGGCCCTACCTATACGGCTCTACTAGTTTGATCAAGCTACACGCCAACCCGCATGATAACGAATCCGGTATCTCCGACCTCTTTCCACCAACCCTCGGCTTTCTATTTATTGTTTCCGTATGACGTGAGGGTACTGCGAACGGCGATCACGATATCTCACGTAATGTCGATCACAAGTGTGAGACTGGCATCGTATTTGACATGAAGAGGAGAGGGGTTACAGTTGTCTATTGTCCTTCAAACATGCATATGTTGACCTGGCATTATTCATGGCGAGCATTGATGAAAGATCATGGATGGCGCTTTGCGGGGGCTCAGTTTCGGAAAGAACAGAAAAAAGCATACGACATGGCGTAATCGATGTTTGTAGGAGTAAGCGGACTTGTCTGATTAGGGGGATGTGGTGAGGGAAGGGTGGGGAGGGGACTATTGTATGTGTGTGCATGGTGTAGTTTAGGTATTTATACGAGAGATATGATGCTGTCCCCCTTGGGAGCGGGCTTTTCGGTGCTTGTTTGCTTTGGTTTCTTTGTCTGCTGGCTGGGATTGTATCTGGTGGTTGTTGGGGGGTTCAATGAGGGTTCGCTGGAGTTTATCCGTTTGGCGGTTAGCTAGGTAGGCATCAATGAAACCAAATCACCGAGTTACTAGTATAAGGAATCGGGACCTCTGTCGATGGGTTGGCGTGAGGGTATAATATGTAAAAAAAAACTGCCTCCGGGTATAAATATAACACATCACGTGTTGGGGATATTACTTATGTGCTGGTGTTTTTCTTGCTGGGTGGGTAAACCCCCTTTTCTTGGTTTCGTGAGTAGGTTTGCTTGTTGGTATTTGGTTGGTAGTTGCTGGACTGCTGCGGTTCGCTGTCGTATGGATATGCTCTTCCCCGGTGATAGATATGACTGTTCTATTCTGTTCTGTTCGGCTCTGTTCTGTTTTGCTCTGTTTTGATCTGGTTTGTGTTGTATTGGGCGTCGGGTGGCTTTTTTGCTTTGGTGTCTGGGTTTGGGATACGGGCGTAGGACGTATCTATATCATTAGATAGGTACCTACCTAAATAACATCACGGGTCAACGGGAAGTAAAGATATAAAGTTCTTTTTCTCATTTTTAGTTTGGATTAGTGGTGTTTTTACATCGTCTAAGCTATTCTACGCTGGAACTATCTAGGTGAAACCCCCTGTTTTGCGTGTATGCCCCGTTTCGTACGTCCTGCTCTTTTATACTATACAATGCCAATGCACATCTTTTCTGTCTATCTATCTAGATCATTCCCGCTTGATGTAGGGGGGGATCATCAAAGCGGTATCTCATCATCATCACGTTAGGTGAATTACATACATCCCCCGAACGCCCGCAATGCCGGCGGAGCAAGGGGTTAGTTATGGATTAGTTAATAGCGTTAGACATTGCCGACTGTCTTCCGTTTACGAGATTCATGGATGTGGGCGAATCTGCGTGAGGTTGGTCTTATAATGCTCATAGGGGGTGGTATACGATGCGTAGGTCTCAGCTGAATTTATTATCGGCCCTGTACCCCTCAAGCTCGCAGGCTTTCGTGAATTCAGCTAGTAAGGCCTAGTTTCCGGGTCAGCGGGGGTGAAAAAGTACCACAAAAAAGGAGAAGGAAAAAAATGCGTGAGAAAGTTTATAAAAAAAACAAACCGCGAAGGAGTGGTCCTCTAGGGATCCGAAGACGCGGCTCCGGTCGAGCCGGAGCTGTGTGACTCTTGGGCTTTTCATGCCGAAGGCTACGCGGGCGAGGAAGCGTGGGTCGTCTCTGATATCACACGCATCTAGAACCGCCTGGATACCTGCGGCGTCGAGCGCGGGGGCGGCTTTTGGGGGTAGGACGAGGGGCTTCCCCGTGAGGCAGTGCGTGCAGTGTCCGCATTTGTGCTTCCCGCCCGGGAGCTTCATGCCGAAGTACTCCGACAGGGTGCGCGCGAAGCATTCGTTGCCCGTCAGCAGGTCGCAGACGGAAGTGAACCGGTTCATGGCGTCCGTCTCGCGGCTTTCCATCTCGGCGTACAGCTTGTCGGTGATCTCGCCTACCTCCTCGGGTGTTGTCGGCAGCGGCCTGAGGATCCTGTACCGGTTGACTACGCTTGATATCTTTAGTTTGATGAGCCCGCTGTCGTGGAATTCCTTGAGCTTGCGGATTACGTCTGTGCGGAGGATGCTGGTGCCTTGGACGGCTACTTGTGGGTCGACGTAGTATAGCTTTTTTGCTTTCCTTGCGTTCTCTAGGATTGCTTTCGCCTCGGGGGATCCGTCGCTTCCGATTTTCTCGTGGTAGTCGGGGTGTGCCTCGAATCTGTAGGAGGTGTATTCGGGCCTGATCTCCCGGATGAGGCCGAAGCGCAATTCTATGGTTGCTAGGATTATAGAGAGCGGGTTGACTCTGACGTCGTGTTCTTGGCCCAAGTCATACAGACCCAACTCGATTGCTTCGCCGCCGTCGTAGAGCTCGACGGGGGGTTGGTGGAGGAAGATGTCCTCTAGTAGTCTTTGCAGCGACCGCCGAGATGGCAAGTCGCCTCGGACAAAAGTCTCTTTCACCCAGAAATCGTCCCGGCAGAGATACATGGTGCAGAAGCTGGGTTTCCCGTCCCGTCCGGCTCTGCCGACTTGCTGGGAGTATTCCTCGATGGTGCTGGAGACGTCGTAGTGAAGGATATTCCGGATGTCTGCTTTGTCGATGCCCATGCCGAAAGCGATGGTGGCCACTATGATGCGAACACGGCCGGCCATGAAGTTGTCCTGGGTCCGCGTCTTCACGTCCGTGGGGAGGCCGGCGTGGAACGCAGCTACGCTATGGCCACGGCGGCCTAAGACTCCCGCCAGACGTTCAGCCTGCTTTTGGGCTGTGCAATAAACGAGAGTGGGCCCGTCGTGCTCTTCGAGAAATTTCAGCAACATCGGAAGTTTGTCATCTACTGTGTTTAATACTTCAGCATGTAGCTTTAGGTTGGGCCGGTATGATGGGGTGCGAAACACGTTGCATTCTTTGATATTGAAGCCCATGCAAACGTCCTCGACGATACGCGGCGTGGCTGTGGCTGTGAGGCAGATCACCCGTTCTGCCCGGATCTCAGTCACGAACCGAGCGACCTTGAGATAGTCCGGCCGAAACGAGTGGCCCCATTCGGAGATACAATGTGCCTCGTCGACGGCGACAAGACGAATGCCGCCGGGGACGAGCTTGATGCTTTCGACAAAAATTTCGTTGTTCAGTCTCTCGGGGGAACAGTATAGGATTCTCAATTTTCCCTCGCGCATAGAAGCGTTGATGCTTTTCTGCTCTTCGAGGGTTTTACTCGAGTCCAAGCAAGCAGCGGAGATGCCGCGACGAACCAAAGCGTCGATTTGGTCCTTCATCAAGGCAATCAGGGGCGAGACGACGATGGTGATTCCAGCGCCGATCGACGCTGTTTTCGACGTCCTTGTGGTTAAGCCCGCAGCGTCGAGTTCCTCAAAGGCAAGGCCAGGTATCTACGGCTCAAGTCAGAAAGAGGGCTGGGAAGTTCGGTGCCCATTCTCATTGCCGGACGCAAGATCACGTGGGCTGCTTGGAGAGAGGCTACATCATGGCAAACGCACCTGATAGCATAGCGATTTCCCGCCACCAGTAGGAAACACCGCAAGAGTGTTTTCCCCACGTAGAAGTGTTCTGATAGCGGCGGCCTACGACGGAGGGTTAGTAGCTTGGACTAAAGAAAGGAAAGATATGGAGATGCAAACGAACTTGTTCATGGCGGAAGGTATCGTAGCCGAATTTCTGCTTCAAGATGGAGCTGGCAATGGCATCGTACTTGTCGTTAATTGAGTCTTTAACATCGACACGTTTCTTGAAGCGTTGGTCACGGTCGTCATCAGGAGAGTGGGCGCGCTTTACCCTAGCCTGAAGCAGCTGGTCAACGTCAAGGCCGCCGAGCAGCTCGTTACCTGAGCCGTAGCCGGAGATTGTGGTTGTGGACTTCCGCCTATAAGCAAAGTAGTGAGGCCTGAAGACGGTGATGGCGGCTGTTGTTGCCCTGCGCAAGAGCCGGGACAATATAGGCATTGCCGCGTAAGGATGTCCTTGTCTCAGCGTTTGCCTGGTATTATGCAGTGCCCTAGATTTCCATCTTGTCGTGTCATGCCTGGCGTTCCGGGGTCTTGGTCGTGGTCTTGGTCGTGGTTCAGGTGGACCTGATCGAAGGTATTTTGTATAAATGATGGAGATTGTCCATTGGCGCCATAATTGTCTAACCCAAAGCTGATACGCCGTACAGTGCTTAATTATTGTATAGTACAGACTGTACGGAATACATATTTATGTATTGCCATCTCTCCCCACAACCGAATGAGTAGCCCTTGACTTGGCTATACAGATACAATTCCTGTAACTCCTCCCGTGTTCTCTGTATTGAGTCGTTTATCTCCGGAGGGATGTTATTTCTATCGACGCCCTGGCATTTCTATAGTCCTGCCCGGTACACGACCTGGGTTACGTAATCACGATTAATTATCAAGAGATCCCATTATCAAGTGCCGTAACGGACTGTGTGATTGGCTCCTACAGCCCCTTCAGGACCCACAATTGTCCATTGTAGGTTTAGGCCCGGATTCAGGGGTACTGGCCCCTTTCCGGCCCGTGCGCTCCATACCAATTCCCCGGAAATCACATTCTCACAACTTCTGTCCAACGGAACAACATCTACGGAATACGACGGTGACGAGTTCGACGAAACGGGTTCTCACTATTCTCCTATGAAGGTATCAGGCACCGATGAACTAGAGCGTGGCATGATTCATATACGCGCATCAAGGTGATGACACTCTCCCGGCCGATATAGCGAGGGCATGATTTGTCGAGACCTGCTGGGAATACAGTGGTGTGGTAATGTCTGACGGCATAGATCTCGAATTCATTTGCCCTCGAGGTACCAGCTAAGGGCGCAATCCGATGTATACCTCGAATGACACGTGCCGAGAAGCAGCGCCAATTCGGCTGCCTGGAAACAAGAAGGGCACTACGCAATAGGAAGTCCACAGTCTATCGCGTTGAGCGAACTGGCTATGGCATACTCCATCCATGAGATGCAAAGGAGGAGCCATATACGAACCTTGGCTGGCAGTCGGCCTGGTACGACGTTAGCAAATACGAGGACGAACCGTACGATGGCACTGACGTATAACACCCAGCGCCTTACTGCGGAAGCTCACTCGCATAGAAGAAATCGGCGGGTATAAGATGAGCGGCGCCGATATCTGCTGTGAGCTATCAAGGCATAATAGTGGGTGTTGTACATCAACACCATCATACGGCTCGTCCCGTTAGCTGCTATCAACTACCTAGAGGTCATGTCGGGATGACCATGTCGGGATGACCACTGGCTACCGTCAAGAACGGCTTCTTCGCCATAACTACCTGCTGCGTAGTGCCTTGTCGTTTCCCAACGGTCGAACTATATACGCTTCTCGGTGCGAGGACGACGATGGCCGCCATGCGTCAACTCCGAACTCGATTGGTAATGCAAGTTGGAACAGGTCCGGCATCTTGGAAACCCAGTCGCCTTTTACAATACATTTCAAGTGCAAGTTTTGGTCCTGGTCAGCAACCGCCATGCGTGATGTACGGCACCAGACGCCAGCATCAACGACTTTTCAATCTACATTATCGATCGTATGATTAATTTTGTATACAAACTTGATTGTTCCTGACATGGAATGGTATACACAATGAACGATATGAAAAAAGTTCATCAGAAATCAAACCAGATGGAGCACCAACCGTACAAAAGCACCTCCCGATGCCGGGAAACCTTATCATCGCAGAGGAACAACGCTAGAAATCTCGGTAAGATCGTTCAAATTATTCACACCCAACATGCTCATACGAAAGTAAGCTTGAGCGAAAGCCTAGAGTCCAAAGTCAGCATCAACGCCAAAGGGAAGGGGAGAGCATAGCGCCCCCCTAAGGGGAATATTTACGCACAGGAGTCCACTGCGACTGGCCAGACGACCCAGCAAATGTACTCCACTGTCCCTTCGTCGCCGAGTACGTGGCAAGCGCCTTGTCGCTAGGTAGGATGAAGAAAGTCTTATTATTCCCCGTCAGCACGCCGCCATAGAACGACGCGTCCCAGGTCTGCGGGTCGGGGTCCAGCGGCGCGCCCGCACGACTGGTATCAACGAAGAACTGGTTCGCCGCTGTATGTGCGCCCACGAGCGCCACCAGATCGGCCGCCGTAAACGTCTTCTTCTCGAAAAGGCTGATGAGCGATGGGGCGTCCATGAACGTCGAAGGCAGCTTGTTCGGGGGCGCCGCGCGCGCATCGTCTGCCCTGCCGACGAAAGCCCGGATGCGCGGGCCGCCCGGACACGCGACCGTCCCCACGATGGCGCCCAGCTGAATTATATCCGCCATGCCGGCGCCGTAAGTGTGGTACTTGCTATAGTAGGTCTTCGTCTTGGCGCCGATGGTTGCGAGACCGAGGTTCTCGGAACGGCTGAGCTCGTCTGATAAGAGGAGAGAGCCATCTGCGCCGCCATAGGAAGAACTTGTGTCCCAGGCAGCGGCGTCGTGGAAGCCTTGCCGGATGGCGCCGCGGGCGAGGTCGGTGCAGCCGTTCGTCACGGCGAAGTCGGCCCACATTTCCTGGGCTACGTAGTACCATACGCAGAGGGGATCTTTATTGCACGCGCTGGAACCGAGCTGTCCGGGTGGATGGTAGCGATTGCTACCACTGTCAGTGGCATCGCCTCCCTGGAGTATACCTGCGATCACTTGTCCTACAGTTGAGACGACACCTCCCAGGAGATCACCAAGAAGGGTGTCGGAACGGGCGCCGAGGATGAAATCTTCGCGGGCTTCGATTTCGGCTAGAAGTTTGCCCATGCCTGGATAGGCGAGGGCTTCGGTGACGGCGAGGCCAAGCGACAGAATAGATGCCTTCATTTTGAGGTGATGAGTTCGAAAGTCGAGCGTGGCGCAACACAATATGCTAATATGTAAACGATAGCGAGGGCATATAAAGTAACTATCTCAAGCTCAACCGGTGCAATGGCTCATCGAAGAGAAGGGAGAACTCGATAATTAATCTCCAGTCGACGCACTCAGACTAGGACACTCGGATATGCAAGAAAGGAGATGGAATGAAAGACTACACCCTGCTACTGGCTCTACGATGTGAATCACCTGTGGGTGCCTCATACTTATACTCGAATCGAAACCTCATTGTCAGCCCTGCGACCCTTTAATATCAAGTTTGGCAAGCCACTTCATCCTGACTGTGTTCCAAAAGTGACACGGGTGACGGATCCCATGGCAGCCTAGAGGACGCATGACAGCCCGACACCCAAGCGTCGGATGCTATAACGTATAGACTACTAACGTTTGAACTATATGATTCGGTTTACGAAGACTAGGCCTCGCTCGCGGTATCAGGCGGAAGCAGGCGCTGCGTGACATACATATGCGGGACATACATACCCAGACATGAAGCCACAACGGTCACACCATGCCTCGAGATATATGTTCAGTCCTGGGTGGCGAGGAGCGAGTCGCCGAATGCGGCGCAGCCCAACACGCAGTGCAGAAACGCCGCTCGACAGTTACTGCTCACGATAACGCTCCTGCTGCCGGCATTTGATGGCAGAGACTGGGGTTTAGCCTCTGACAGCCAGCCCTCCTTACGCCGCATGACGAGCGAGCAATAAACGCAGCCACAACACCCTCGCGCCATCCCAACTCCAGCGCCTTTCTTATTCCGCTGGGCATACGTATACCCACACCCACGCGCGATTCCCCAATGACACACCAAGCAACTCTTTGCGTGGGAAAACGAGAGGGAGGTGGGTCAAAAAAGAGCGGACGCCGCGTTTTCCTGCGGGCGAACCACTGCATTGTTTCCTCGGTCCCGGGACAAATGACGTCGGCGCAAGCATGGGCTAAAGTCCGTTCTCGCCCTTTCATCACCTTGCCTCCTTAAGCATATCTGTACATATAAAAGCGGTCAGAATTCTCCACCCCCCTTGATGTTCTGAATCCAGACCTGCTCTTCGAGATTAGCGGTGTCCGCGTCCGCGACCTCATACGAGGTGCGGTGCCTGATTACTACGGTACACAGCGGCTCGCTAGAAAACGCGCCGCGAATCGCTGATCCATGTTCTTCTGGCCCTTCGTGCCTGCTTCGGTACCACCAGAAAAGAGAATTAGACGGGAATCCTTCTAGGGGTTCCTAAATATAGCCACACGCACACGCAGGGAAATCATGAATAATGGATATGATTTGGTTCGGATTGGTTATGAAGAGGGGATATGTACGGTACGCATCATAATCTGCCTGTGCCGGTCCCTACGAAATGTCGCCTACGCGTTCTGCACGATGCAAGCCACAGCCAGGTC
The DNA here is from genome assembly GCA_022385655.1 of Xylaria intraflava. Lineage (NCBI taxonomy): Eukaryota > Fungi > Ascomycota > Sordariomycetes > Xylariales > Xylariaceae > Xylaria > Xylaria intraflava. Next base: position 86,776 of record MU279849.1, on the reverse strand, counting down.
ATAATATATACCGCCCGCGACGGCGAAACACCAGCCCAAGGGCGCTCGGCAAAACCCCAGCCGACGCGCGGTCAGCGTACATCTGCTTGGATAGGGGCGCGTGATTAAGTCCGAGGAAGCACAAGAAGGGGGGGAATAATACCGGGGGGATAAAAAGCGCGATAACCGTAGCTTGTGCCGTGGCCACCAATCGGTGGAAGGCCATGTAATCGCCGGCGGGAGTACACCTTTGTCAGGGATGGGTTATATAACGGACGTCTGTGAAACGGAATTCCAGTTCGAGCCGAATATCAGGGGGATATATAACTAACTCAATCCAAAAAAAAAAAAAAAATATAAATAGAGGGGGGAATTCAGAAAAAAGAAAACAACATCGCTCCCCGTTTCCCGGAAAACAAAAGTTCCAGGCTCGAATGAGGAAACCCGGGTTCTTTTGCTTTTCCTCGATCGGCCGGGAATGCATGGTTACGTGTGACCAAAAAAACCCGGCTCAGCGAAGCGAGGCGGGCGAGACGGTCGTGATACGCAGCGCCGACGTCCGAAACAAAAAACCAAAACAGAAAGAAGACAAAAAAACAATTACCCGACCCTAACACCCACGCACCCTGACATGCAAACAACACACATAAATCAATACTTCACCGCGGCAAAGTGTTTCTCAAACCAAGCAAGCGCCTGGTCCTCCGCCTCCACCGCGCCCTTGGGATCATCGTTCTTAACATCGACGCGGCAGGCAAACCCATGCCCGTAGCCAGCGTAGACGCGCAACTCGCCCTTCTGGCCCTCGGGCTTGGCCGCGACGATAGCCTCGAGCTTCTTCGCCTGGTCGGCGGGGATCCCGCCGTCGAGCTCGCCGAGCGCGAAGCTGACGGGGACCGTCATCTTCTCGATGTCGCCCGGCAGCGCCAGCAGGCTGGGGTGCGCCGTGAAGCCCGCGTCGACGAGCGGCTTCTCCCCGGCCTTGAACCCTTCCGCTAGCAGGACCACGTGCTTGCCGCCCCAGCAGTACCCCGTCACGCCCACGGGCAGCGACGCCGCCTCGTTCGCGCGCAGCGCCTCCATGAAGGCCTTCACTATCGGGAAGGTCTTGCCTGGGCGGTTCCAGGCGATGGCGGGGATGGCGTTGCCTAGGAGAGCTACGATGTGGTATCTTTTTAGGGGGTGAGAAATTCCCGGGTGTTAGCGGGGGTTTTTTCCTCCTATTTTTTTTGGTCTGGGGTACTATGGGTTCCTCGGAGTGAAAACTTACGGTTTGGAGAGCGTTTCTAGCCATGTCTTTGGTGCTAGGACCTTGCGCATTGAGGTTATTGTTGAGATGGGGGCTGCATGGCCTGTTTTGACTTGCCGTCAGCTGGGTTGTGTTTCTTTATACGTCTCCTTCTGATGCGCTTGGTATTTGGCGTTGTTACTTACCGTTCATGAAGTCCGGCACGTAGACTCTGTAGTCCTTCTTCTTTGCGAAGCCGTCGGCCATTAGCCGGATGTTCACGAAGTCCCAGCCGAAGATATCGGGGATGAGAACTGTGGCGGTTCAGGTTAACGAACTCATTCCCCCTCTAAAAAAAAAAATCTTTTTGCTTCATTTCTTAAGGAGGGGGGATTTTTTCATCTTTACCTATTATGCCCTGTGGAGGGTTCCCGCTCGCCGGCTCGGCCGTGTAGGTGTCGAGGCCATGGAGCTTGGTGACCTTTCCGGTGGGCTTGCCGTCGTGGACGGCGCCGCTGAAGCATTCGGGACAAGACATGGTGGACACGGAAACGCGGCTGACTAAAAGAGAATCAAGTGACGAGGCGAAGGGGAAAAAAACAAAGTTCTGATGGGGGGGGGGGACTTATGTCGGGCGAGACAATCTTTTGTGGCTTTTTTTTTTGTTTGGTCTCGGGCCGACAGCGCTTGTCTCAGACTCGCCTGCCCGCTCTATCTACCACTGTGATGTAATTCTGTCGGGTTTTACTAGGGTTTGGTCTAGGTACAAGGTAGGCGATGCTACTTTTTTTTTGGTTTTTGGTTTGGTGGACGGATAACTACCATGTGCTAAAATCGTTAACGCCGATGGTGATTCCTCGTGTGCATTGCAGAGTCCACTCCGTACGGCTTCGGTTATAACACGCACCCGCACCCTGTCTGTGTGATATCGTCGTCATGGCACTCGTGAGGGACTTATGCCATCGAATCGATTGAAGGCGAAATTCTCGATCGGGCCATTAGTACCTGGGTGATATAAGCAAACTAAAGAATCCTCTTATGTACCTTGTAAGTGCATGCTCCTACTAAAGAGTCCGGGATGAGCATAGCTTCGGACTGAAGAGAGCTCCGCACCTTGTCCCCTCTGTCTGATGCGGCACTCATTGGCCCGTGATTCGCATAGCAGGGGAGCGAAACGATTGTGGAAGATTGTCGAGGCTGCGGGTTTCCGTATCGAGATAACGCATCCCGGGCTGTCAAGCTAGGATTAGGAGCTAGAATTGCACACTATACCCGTTGCTGTCGTCGCTAAAGGGATTGAAACCTATCTAGGTAGATTTTGGGCTATCGAGGGAATATCCACCTATGAGATCGCGGCGTCGAAGAACGGCCCAGCGGAGCCGATTCGGCTAACGGTATGGAGAAGCTGAGGACGTTGATAAGGCGGTTTACCCCGACTCGTTAGTTGCGGGGTCGTTTCTTCTCCAAGATTTGCCTAGGTTACTTGATAATGGGAGTCTCGGGCGGTGTAGAGGGCTCGCGTGGAGTTTGTCTGGCAGGGTGGAGGGTGAACCTCGGTTTACTGTTGTCAGGCTGGACGATCGATAGTCATATCCAATCCTAAAGAGTAATCATCTCAGCCGAAGGCATTCAATTTATAAAACTGATCCGCAAACATGCAAACCAGACTCTACGTGGAAGAGGATGACGACTGGACGAAGATATCCAGAGAGCCAAGCTTTCGAGCTGCTCCGCGCCGAGAGGCGACCTCGTCGTCACAGCCGGAAGAGATAGAATCTATGCAAGATCGAATCGTCCGTGTTGCTGCGGATCTGAAGGAAATCCAGCACTTCTACCATATCGAGGGCTCCCCGGCGCTGTACGCGAGACTATCCGAGTTTTACGAGGCCGAGCTCGCCGCATTACCCAAGGCGTCCTTCGAATCGTACTCCCAAGAAGAGAAGGTTGATTATCTGCTCCTGAAGAACTACCTGTCGCGCTCGCGGCGTAACCTAGAACTCGACCGCAGGCGCGAGGCTGAATTCGCGTCATTCGTTGAGCCTTTCGCAGAACCAATTCGAAAATGGTGCGAGATAAGACAGCGCCAGAGAGCCGACGAAGTCTTCGAGCCCCAGGCGGTCGCGGAAAGCTTCTCGAAGATCCGTGATGCGGTATTACAATCTATTGCACATATCACGGCGCACGGCCACGAGTACTCGCAAGCCACTGGGAGTCGAGCCGTGCGACGGATTGGGAAGCTGCGCGAGCATCTTGACGAGATGTGCGACTTTTACTCGGGCTATCACCCGTACTTCGACTACTGGGTCGCCACACCGCAGGCTGCTCTCAACGACGCCCTTCAGAAACTTGAAAAGAATGTTCACGATACCATCATTGGCGGTAACGACAAAACGATTGTCGGTGAGCCCATAGGTCGCGATGGCCTCCTTGTGGAACTCGAAGCAGAGATGATTCCGTATTCACCCGAAGAGCTACTACAGGTCGCGAAGCACGAATTCGCCTGGTGCCAGCGGGAGATGAAAGCAGCAGCAGCGCAGCTCGGCTTCGACGACTGGCGCGACGCCCTCGAGCACGTGAAGAACCTCTACGAACCACCGGAAACGCACATCTCGTTTGTGCGCAGCCTAGTAACCGAGGGAGCTTCTTACGTTAGGAAACACGACCTCGTGACCGTCCCCCGACTAGCAGAGGAAGCGATTACCGTCACCCGGATCCCGCCGGCGCGACAGCTCGTCTCGCCTTTCTTCCTTGGCGGGCACTGGTTGCAGGTCTCGTACCCTCGATCCGAAATGGAGCACCAGGACAAGCTGATGAGCCTGCGCGGTAACAACCGGCACTTCAGCCGAGCTACGGCGTTCCACGAGATGATCCCGGGCCATCGGCTCCAGGTCTACGTGGGAGACCGGTCGCGGCCGTACCGCGCGCAGCTGTTCGACACGCCGTTCTTCATTGAGGGCTGGGCGCTGTACTGGGAGATGGTGCTCTGGAACCGCGGCGACTTCTTCGTTTCGCCCGAGGACAAGATCGGCTCGCTGTTCTGGCGCATGCATCGCTGTGGGCGGATTACCTTCTCGCTGAGCTTCCACCTTGGCAAGATGAGCGCCGACGAATGCGTCGAGTTGCTTGTGAACCAGGTTGGACACGAGAGGTCTACAGCCGAGGGCGAGGTGAGACGCAGCTTGAACGGGAGCTATTCACCGCTGTATCAGGCCGGGTATATGCTCGGAGCGCTCCAGCTCATGCAGTTGCGAAAAGAGGCAGTCGGGACAGGCGAGGGGCAGTTCGCCGAGAAGGCGTTCCATGATGGGATCTTGAAGGCTAATGTCATGCCGATTGAGATGTTGAGGGCACTGTTGCTGGGCAAAGAGCTGAACGAGGACTTCAGGTCCACATGGAAGTTTTACGGGGATATTGTCTAGATAGGTAGATAATTGTGAGAACTCGGCGGCCGTCTTGCTATTAGTATGTGTGGCGTTATGTGTATGGCACGTGTACATAACTTGCTTCAGAGCTGTTCATTCTGTCAATAAACCTTCATGATCACATCTCGTTCTCCTGCACTGGCAGCATTGGTGGTGATGGTATTGTAAAGGGACGAAGATGAGATGCTGCCAAAAAAAGGGCTCTGTCTGAATGCACCATCTTGATAGCCATATTACACGTGCTATGTGCATAGTCGGCCTCACATAGATGCATATAGTTACGTAATGCGATACATAATACTGCTTATTAGGGTCGGTAGATAAGGTCCCGTCAGAGGTCCCCGTCTCGGGTACACCGCTCGGTGTATTTGTTCTACGAAACCGCACCCGCAACACGCCCAATCTCGTACGTCAACGCGAAAGCCGTGCGACACAGTAATTTACCAGCGAGTTCGATTCTCCAATCCTTACGTAGCTTTAATAAGATACAATGGCTCCAACGATGGCTGTGAAAGTGAAGCCTCGTATCATAATCCACGGTGGCGCCGGGAACATCCAACGCAGCGGCGGGGATCCGGATCAATATCAGCAGCAGCGCCGGAGCCTGATGAGCATTGTACGTGCCATATTATAACGCCGCCTGGCGCGTAGTTGCGAATTGCTGGATATGTTTTACTCCGTCGTCATTCCGGGCGATAAGTGAATATGGATTAACCAGACTGTCTCACGCAGATAACATCAACAGACGCTTACATGCGGACGCCCCTGGCATCCACCGGTAAGTCCGCCAAGTACCCGTCCGCTCTCGAGATCGCTACGTACGCCGTCGTGAAGCTTGAGAACGACCCGCTCTTCAACGCCGGCCACGGCGCCGTCTTTACGCGGGACGGCATCAACGAGCTTGAGGCATCCGTGATGGTATCGCGTGGCTTTGCCAAGCGCGGCGTCGGCGTTACGGGCCTGCGGACGGTTAAGAATCCCATATTGCTGGCTAAAGGGATGCTGGAACACGGCGACGATGACCTGGTCGGGAAGACCCATCATGCCCAGGATTGCGATGCCGAATTGGATGTTCCTTCGGCCCAGGGACACACGTTGCTCCACGGCCAGTCGGCAGAGATACTCGCGAGGCGGTACGGACTGGAGACGGTGGACCCGAGCTACTTTTTCACCCAGAAGCGCTGGGATGAGCATGTGCGCGGCTTGGAGAAGGAGAAACGGGGCCAGGGCTTCGCAACTTGGAGTGCCGAAGAATATATTCCCCAGGGAACATGCGGGGCTGTTGCTCTCGACGAGAACGGTGTTGTCTGCGCCGCGACTAGCACGGGTGGTTTGACGAACAAGCTCACGGGCCGGATAGGGGACACGCCGGTCGTTGGCGCCGGATTCTGGGCCGAGGAATGGTCCGAGAAAGGAGACCCGAGCGCAAGAAAGCCACAAGCGGCAACAGATCCCTGGAGGAGATTGACGGAGTATTTGGAAATGCCCGGCCCAGTCGTGGAGCTCTCTTCGACACTTCGGGGTTTCCTTGCCGATTGCCTGCCGACGCCGTTCATGTATAATCCCATCGCATCATTGGACGCTTCTCCTCCGAACCGGGCAAGAGATTCAGATATACAGGTTATTAGGTCGGCAGCGGTATCAGGCACCGGAAATGGGGATTCCTTTTTTCGTGTAGCAGCGGCGAAATCGGTTGTTTCCATCGCGCGATGGGCTGGGCTACCTTCTTCGGAAGCCTTGAATCGCGTCGCGGGCCGTGGCGGTGAACTTGAGCAGAGCGCGGGACCGAGGTGGGGCAAGACGGGCGAGGGTGAAGGTGGCATGATCGGAATTGAGTGCGCTATTGCCGTGGACAAGTCTGGGGCCGTTTTGTACTCAAGGTCTGAGATATTGCAGGATCACAACTGTGTCGGCATGTTCCGGGCTTGGATTGGAGACGACGGATTGCCGGATATGAAGATCTGGCATGACGACGAAGGCGGGCTCTCGGGAGCTGGGCCGTTCCCCCTTGACGAGAAGTATTATACATATTAAATGTTGCAAGACGCCCGGTACCTATACACTCGATTAGCCATTTAGCGTAGCACAGCGCACGAGCATGATGTAGGTTGCCGGATAATGCCATAATCGATCGTCATTAGTAGTATTCGCATGCCGATGTGTTGGTTCGGTGGCCCGGTCATGTCGAAGGAAAGGGGTATCAACGACCCCATCTCGACAGCGTCTATTTATAATACACATCAAACTCCCCCTAGTATGCAAAGGCCCCCGATAACCCATGGAAAATACAAAAGCCGAGGGCGACGCCCCAGCTTGAAGGAGCAGAGTGTGGTATATATCCATTTGCCTCGTCGAGAAACAAGACATCCGTAGCATGCGTGCTTAAGCAAGTGCCATTTCGTTGTTTGGTGGCGGCGGTGCCTGATAGGTCATGTTAGAATTGCATAATGATCTGAACGGTCTCCGATAGAAGTAGAACTAACCTCAAGCTTAGTTGACGATGCGGCGAACATTCTCTGGAATCCGATGCCGACGCCCTCAATAACTGCCAGCAATACAGCACAGCCGATAGCACCGTTTCTGGCTGCCTTATAACCTCCTCGGATTGCTAGCGCACCGCCAGTGAAGAAACCAGCGCTGGCATCCATTCAATGAGTATTGTATATATGTGTATCGTAGGAGTCAGGCTTGCACTTACGTGATGGCGTTCCACGGATCTTCCTTTTTGCGAACGCCTTTGACGGCACAGTCGAATGTGGAAAATAGACCTCCCCAGACACCGAAGTTTCCACCTAGCACTGGTGCTCGGGCTTTGATCGCTGTAATAGCGCCTATCCGTCTCTCGCCTACGGGACTATTCCGGAACCCTTTAATCCCATGCCATATCGTGCCGCCGATAGCCTGCCAAAGGTATTGTTAGCATCAGAACGCAGCGTATGCGGAGTTTGACGAAGCGAATTGGGCGGTCGACGTGAATCACAGATGGGAAGAACTCACACCCATGGCAAAAGCGCCACCAAAGTCGTTCAAGATAACCCAAGGGCAGGGGTCGCGCGTATGATCCATTTCGGCGTAATGTATATGCTAAGAATAAGGATTCGCGGTGCCGGATGGACGAGCGGGAAGGGTGTGTGAGAAGGCTCAAACCGTCTCAGGAAAGCGGGTAAAGGCAGATACTATGGACGTATATGTGGCGATTAAAACGACTGTTTGCAATGGTCGTTTTCGTGGTGGCCGAGGGGGGTTGTGGAGGTCGCAGAGAGGTGCTGGTTCGGCGATGCGATGACGACTTTGAGGCGGAAGAAAATTAATTGCTGGGTAAAGACAAGGAGATGCACTGACCACCTCGGGTTTCTCAGGTTTCCTTGCGCCGATCCACAAAACGCATGGACTGGTGCCACTTTTGCAGATGTACAGTGCAATATACCCAGTACAAATACGGAGTGACGGCTCACCCAGATTCAGAAGCCCATAACCATCCACGTGATCTCTTGACCGATGGAAGTCCGCCCCAAAAACGGACCGGTACTATCGCGTTTCTGTCCGTTTATGCAATTATTGAAGACCTATTCAGACATTGTGGGTAGTATTACGACACAGCACGTCATGAACCTCGGTGATGAGTATTTTCAGGGTCTAGATACTGGCAACTCGCTCCGAGGTCTCAATCCAGCTGTGCGGATAATTCCCTCGTCAGCCCGGTCTGTACGAATTAAGCGATTTCAGCTCTGTCGCGTGGGCCTCGGACATTGGGCACGTCACGGTTCTCCAATCAGTGTGCACACACATGCACGAGTCCGTTATACGCCGACTTTCAGAACCCAAGATCAGGCAAGGCCCCCATTATAAAGGAAAGCCCCTCGCCCTTATCTCTCGCAAGACTCTGCCATGAAAATGTATCACCATCCAACCCCCTTCATCGGCACCCCAGGCCAGGCCTTTGAGCTTGAGCTTGAGCTTGAGCTTGCAACATGGCAGCAGGGTTTATTGGGATGGCCGATGGCTGCACCAGTTGCCAGAAGATCGAGGCTGAACAAGAAGCCAATGGCACGATTGAGGGCGAGGGCCCTTCCGACAGGATAGCAAGTTATGATCTAGGTGCGTCAATATGTCTCCTAGGTTTTGTGTTTATGAAGTTCATTTCAAGCACATGGAACACAGAAGCAAAGAAGCAAACACGCAACACGCAAACACGCAGGCACGTGCACATCGAGAGACGTTGTACTGAGTAGTACATACAGTCGATGCCTACACTACCGGAGTGCCCACAGCCTCCAGGACATGCCGAGTCGTTGTTGGCACTGGAGCAATGCATGGTGAGACCCAACAAGTGGCCCAGTCTCGCTTTTTTCCATTTATCTCTGAGTGGAGTCGGTGGATGAGACAGGTGGATGGCACCAACACATGAGATCCGACTCCATCTCTGTCTGCTATCAAAGCCGCTAAACCCCCCATCGTTAGGTAGCGTTCAGGTGATCTACACCGGATCTCTCCCTAACACTCATGCCGTCGTCGGCTCCGCCGCACGCCCCACTCCGCGCTCCACTCCGCGGTTGCTCCCTATGACCTACCGCTACCGGTCGCTACTGCTGCACTGTAGCGTAATCCATGCCAATCCCGGCCACTTACCAGTTCCGCCCGTCTGAACTACAAATCGGGGTCGACACGCCTACCAGCCCTTATCGCGGCGATTTTATAGGTCGGGTGGGCGGAATCGGTGAGTGGGCGGGATTGGTATAGATCACGTCACTGACCACCGCTGAGGCGGCGTGTCTATTTTTGTACCTGAGATTCTTGTATTCCGAATACTTGACCTTGATCCTGATTCTTGATCTTGGTCAAGCTACATACAAGGCGTTCCCCATTCGCCCAACCGCACCGCATTCTTAAGCCACTGAACCCTCCTGCGCATGTGATGCCAGTGTATCCGCTTCAGGACGTGAATAATTAACAAGTGTATCCGATAGGCAATATGCCGCCTGTCTCCTCCATCCCAGTCGCCTCGCCTATCATCGAAACTCCCCCACATACGACGCCCGAATTGGTCCAGTCCCTCAACCACGACAGTTCCGTCCTTACTCTCGTCGTCAGCGATGATAATATTTACGCCGGTACCCAGAATGGCGAAATTCTGGTCTGGTCTCTTGACAACTACCTGCTGGCCCATCGCGTCCAGGCCCACAAGCGCAGTGTCATGAGCCTCTTCCTCTCCGATGATCGGTCGCTACTTTTTTCCAGCGCCAGTGAGCCTATCGTCAATGTTTGGCATCCGGGATCTATGTGCCGCCTTTACGAGATCTACAGTTGCTACGATTCCTTTGGCGATATATTCTCGGTTGCCTACTCCTCCCAGTATCAGACCGTCTACTACGGCGCCCAGAATACCTCTATCCAGTGGGTCAGTCTCGACGATCCCAGCTGCCGCGTATCCAGCGATTCGGCAAACCACCCAGACCGCCGTAATCACCGTTTCTTCGACTCTAGAGCCATCGGCGGTAATAGCACTCCGCGGCCTACCGACGAACGCTACGACCTAATTCCTCGGTCCCATACTGTTCTCGAGACTAGCAAAAGAGCCAACAAAATGTTTGCTCATTTCGGCTATGTTTATTGTATGCTGATAACAAACGGCGCCACGGCATACACAGACCCTGAGGACGACATACTGATTTCTGGCGGTGGTGATGGGACTATCAAAGCCTGGAAGCTTGGCGGTAAAGAGATCGGCCACGATGGCTATGAAACAGGACTCGAAGAGATAATGGAGCTCGGTGAGCCCGATGCTAACTCAGTTATGTCCATTACTGTCGACGCTTCGTTTTTGTACAGTGGCAAATTGGACGGTGTCATCGAGCTGTGGGACCTAGACACAAAACAGAAGCTCAGGGTCATCAAGGCTCATAAGGGAGACGTGATGTCCATTCAGATGGGCTGGGGCTATCTTTGGAGTGCCGCTCGCTCTGGAACTGTCAGCGTAAGTTACCGTCGCTCTTGCGTCACATCGACACAGCCCTGATTATCATCAGCCTGACATTGTTTTACTACCAGAAACATAGCACGTCGCATTACGGAAAATATGAGACAGAATCATCGCAAGACGTTAGCCAAAAGTATCAATGCTTGACCCAATGGAAAGCACACAATGGCAAAATATTGTCCTCTGCCGTCACAACATACAAAGGCAACGAACTCTACATCTCCGGTGCCAATGACAACAACGTTGCTGTTTGGCTACTCCCCAGCCAAACGTCTCTGGAGCATGCCACTTCGCAGCACCACGAGGATATGATGATCACATCCCTTCGCGAGTTCGTTTCCTACAAAACGATCTCATCTCGTACCGAGTATGCCGAAGATTGCCGCAGAGGCGCCTCTTTTCTCTGCAGTCTATTTAAAAAATTAGGTGGCGACGTCGAAATGCTAAGTACAGACGACGAGCGCCATCACCCCGTTGTATTTGCTAAATTTGGTGGAAAGGCGCTGCCGATTGGGCAACGGAAAAGAATTTTATTTTACGGCCATTACGACGTTGTTCCCGCAGACACAAAGAAGAGCAAGTGGGAGAACGACCCCTTCCAACTTACCGGACTGAACGGATATCTCTACGGCCGCGGGGTTAGTGATAACAAGGGTCCGATTATGGCTGCTTTGTATGCCGTCACGGACCTGATGCAGGCAAAATCACTCGACTCCGATATCGTGTTCGTGATTGAAGGACAGGAGGAATCGGGGTCGCGCGGCTTTAAGGAGACAATACGCAAATATAAAGAACGCATTGGGCCTATTGATTATGTATTGCTGGCGAATAGCTACTGGCTAGATGACGAAACACCCTGTCTGACGTACGGGTTGCGAGGCGTTATGCACGCCACCGTGTGCGTCGAGTCCAAAAAGCCAGATCTTCATTCAGGAGTCGATGGTTCCTTCATGGTTAACGAGCCCTTATCGGACCTAATGATGTTGCTTACCAAGTTGAAGGGCCCTCGAAATCGGATCATGTTACCCGGCTTTTATGATGGGATTCTGCCATTGACAGCTGAAGAGGAAGCTCGCTACGACGACATCCTCTCGGTGCTCATGGCACAGGGCAGAGGCGAAAATTGCATATCCGCAGAGACCCTCAAAGCCAACCTCATGGCCCGGTGGCGAGAGCCGAATCTGACACACCATAAGGTCAAAGTCTCAGGCCCCGACGGAAGCTTAATCAGTAGCCATGCCAGTGCTAAGATCAGCGTGCGCCTGGTGCCGGGGCAAAAGGTCGAAGAAGTCACCAGCTCCCTCACCTCCTTTCTAGAGAAAGAGTTCGAAAACCTCGAGTCGGACAACGGCCTCAGCGTCCGGATCGACGAACAAGCCGAGCCGTGGCTGGGCGATCCCAGCAACTACATATTCCGCACCATAGAAGACGCGATATTAAAAGCCTGGGATCCTCTGTTCACGAGGCGGTCGAGCGCCCGCACGACCGCCGTGGAGGCCGACGCGAACGGACCACCGCCTGCGGAGAGCAAGGCGAACAGCATGTGCTCGAAGCTCGGCCGGCCGTTATACATCAGGGAAGGCGGCTCCATCCCCGCGATCCGGTTCCTGGAGCAAGAATTCGACGCGCCGGCCGCGCATCTGCCTTGCGGCCAGGCGTCGGACTCGGCGCATCTCGACAACGAGAGGCTCCGCGTGCTGAACCTGTCGAAGAGCCGGGAGATTTTCCGATACGTGTTTCAGAAGCTGTAGACAAACAAAAAATAGGGAGTATAGAAATTTAGAATTTAAAAAGAGGACGAGGGGTTCGGGGACGGGATGGGACGGGTATGATATACCATTCAGGACTCCAAAAAGAAAGAAGAAAAAAACGAAAAAAAATGCACTCCTTGGAGTCATCTGAGTCCCTGATCAGTCTTGACCGGGAGGAAGAGAAGACGGGAGTTGGGCGGTTGGAGGGGTTTTTTTTTTCCCCTCCCCCATAGAATTGTTACTGCGTTAATAAGGATACCCGATTTGTGTGCATCGTTTTTTTGTTCATGGAAAGCATAGTCGGTGGAATCATCGTGATTCTGGGGATTTGTCCTCGGTGATGGTTTATGTTTTTTTGGATTAGTTATTTATGATCCTTACTGGTTATCACCGTCCGTGTTGATCACTGGACAATCCAACCACAGGTCCATCGTCGATAATAGACCTCATCATCGTGCATCCGACTAATAAACCTCATCATCGTGTATCTAACTACTAATACCCCATACAGCGCCTCTCCGCTATCCCCGCGAATCCCACGCACTCAGCACCAGCAGAAAGGAAAGCAGCCCCTTGACTCATCCTCGCTAGGGCGACGACCCTCGTCATCCCTTCTCCTATTCTTGAATTTGTCCCGACTGCCATTACTTAGATACCCCTTCTCCATATCCACATCCCGACGCTCCCGCCTCTTGGCCTGATTCCTAGAATACACCTCGCGCTCCCGGACGTCGCTGGGTTCACGATTCCGCCCTGGCTCGTATCTCTCTTTGTCGTGCGGTATATACGATCCTTGCGTCCGGTTCTCACGCCCTGATCGTGTGGCTGGCGGACTGGTCCCGGCATACCGGGCCCCAACCCCGAATTCCGTGCCGTGGTCTGTGAAAGTCCCGTATCGCGGGCTTGTGTAGTTCATGGAGATTGTCCGCGTGTGTGCGGGATCCGTATGCGCGGGGCTGAACAGCGCTCCATGATACGCGCCTAACTGAGGTGCGCCTGGTCGGGGTGGTGGTGTGTATAGCGAAGGGATGTAGGACCCCCCTTGTTTCTCCCTGTGTTCTGGTGTTAAGTTTGTCTGGTTGCTGCTCTCGTGTTCTAAATCTAATATAGAAGCACCCCGCTCAGCCGCCCTGGGTTCTGATACCGGCGTTGCTCGTCCTGTCTCGCCGTGCACGGAGGACGATGGTCGCGATGAACCATCGCTGTGATCTGGGGTGCTTAGCTTAGGCTGTGGGATCTCCTTATCGTAGTGATTTTGGCTTTGCCTCATTCGCTGGCCCTTGGGGTTGGTGTTGCTGTGTTCTTGGTCTGGTCGGCTCCTTTGGCTTATTCGTCTTGATTCGCTCCGGCTTGGTGTTGGACTCTGGGAGGGGGTGTTTGCGGGATAGTAGACTTGTTTCTTTGGTAGTAGAGGCGATGCTGTGCGATGACTTGAGGAGGAATCGGGTGGTGAGCCGCTAGAGGTGCTTTCGCTGTAGGGATTTGGGCTCGTTGGTATTAGGGATGGATGTGCGCTTCTCCGGCTGCTTCGCCGCCTCTCTTCTGGATTTTGTGTGGGCTCCCATGATGCGGGAGAACGTGCTACTGGTGATATTGGCGATGGGGGGGAATGGGATACTGAGTACGTCCCTGGACGCCGTGGTTTTACGAATATCACCTTGCTTCCGTCTGACCATTCGATTGTTATGGAGCTGCGCTTTGATCTTAGGTTCTCTTTGCTTTCATCACGGGTGTATGAGGCGTGTCCCCTTGACGAGGCTTGGGACATTTTTGCTCGGGTGTTGGGTTCTATTGTCGCGGATAGGTTGGGATTCGATCACGCGGTTATGGGGATGGGTGTATGTCTAAGCGTGAGGGACTGGGTAAAGGTCCCAGGGTCGTTGCGCTTTGATATAAATCTAGATGGGCTTGGAGTCGTGGTGTCTTATATCATCATAAGTGGTTATATGAGCATCCCTCCCCGTTTGCACTGGACGTAATTAGAACTTCTTACCCGTGCCGGAGAAAGATTATGGAACACGCCGTGACCGCAACTCTTGGGCGGTCTTAGACAAAGCGTTTGTTGACGCTGGCGGGATTATACCTATGTAAGAAAAGGCGGCGAGACGGATTTACTTATTGTCTTTATATATTCAAGTCAGGTCTTTTGCGATGATTTGGGGTTGGGAAGGGGTAATGCCTGTGTATGATACTGCGCTCGGAGATCTATTGTTTTTGATATGGGCTCTTCCGACTTCGATGCTGTTTTCTACAAGAAGCTTACAATCACAGCTCAAGCTTTGAGACTTGGCGTGTTTGCCAGATGATGCACCTCAATTCTAAGAGGAAAATTGATCGGTATTAGTTTGTGTATTCTTCTCTTTTCTACCATGTTTCCCGCAGCTTGTGATTACAGGTAACTTAGCAGTAATAGGTTTTGAATGTGGTTGACATATCGAGAGAATCCGAGGTTGCACCTACTTGGGGTTGCGTGTATCAATCTTTCTGTTTTGCCAGTCGCTTCCCTTACCTGTCTTCAGCATGCCATGCTTAGGAGGCGCATCCCGGATCCTGAAAATGCTTGTTTACAAGTCGTCCGCTCAGTGGGCGCGTTCTTCCTTATAATCCGAATCCCTCTAGCACAAGCAAGACGGATCGCCATGTCTTGACAAGTGCCCATAGACAGGGACGTGCCACTCAGGCACCCTCCCCTCTTACGAACAAACAGATAACATAGTACATCTATCATCTATAAACTAAACCTGTCTCCCATTCTGTGACGAACATTCTTCCAGCCTAACCTCCTCTTGTCATACGGAGCTCTCCTCATCAAACCCCGACCTCCGAGCTTTAGAAATATCGAGTATAAATCAGGCAACATGGCGCGCTCAAGCCCACCCCCTGCGACCGACTGGCTAGACGGAAGCGCGAGGCGAACGCGCCGCCAGGACCTCCTCAAGACGGAATGGCCGAAGACCCCCTCCGGTCACCCTGCGGACATCTCACACATGACCTCAGGCGGCGAGGTAGTCGTTTGCAAGAGCCTCCCGGGCATCGCGTACGTCGGAGCCGACACACACACGCGGATATACCGCGTCAAGCACCGAAGATGCTGGCCATTGCTGCCGCGAATGGACCTGTACGGCGGCCCGACCCCTTGGTCGCCGGTCTGGGCAACGTACAGAGCGATATCGTTTCGACAGGCGTGGATCGAGCTGCCGTGTCGATCCACGGGGGCGACGACGCACGGGCTGGTGAAAGTGTACCGCAAGCACGGCGGGCATAAGAACAACTACGTCTTTACGATGAAGATCCGCGGCCACGAGGAGACCTTTGGGTGGAGGCGTAGTCGACACCAACGGATCAAAGGCCTGGGGTTATCTGGCAAAGGGTACAAGCTTGTCCGACTGACGAGGAGCGTGCGCTCTGCTGCGACGGGATGTGGCCCCAGGACGAGCGACCACTTGCAGATTGTTGCTATTGCTGGTCGGTCTCGTTACCGGCTTCCCCGGTGCATGGCGTTTCGGTTCCTCACTTCGTTCGGGGATGAGTGGGAGGTTGTGTCGTTGGTGTCGCTGCTTGCGCTCTGGTTCTGGGACCGGAAGCATATGCGAAAGGGCTAAGATGGCGGAGACGTCTACGTGTGACCTACGATACGCCGCTTCTTGAGGTTGTCGCTGTTGGCAGGGATGAGAGCTTCGATCCTCGTGTTGCACCTAGTCCGTTACTGTCCTAGGTTTACTGAAATTAGATCATTATCTTTTATCTTCACGCTTGTTGGGTTCCGTGAGGTGCCGTGATGCAGGGCTGGAGGTCGGCCGTAGGACCTTTTGTTGGTCCTACGCTTGCCCTATGCTGGCCCTACGCTGGCCTACCGTATAAGTCCCGGCGGTTGTGAGATGGAGAGCCGGCTGAGTGAGGCTCAGACGTCACTCGGGCCGCTTGGTTGAGGACTCGGCTGTGCAGCTGACTGAGTTGCGGTATATTTAGCGGCGTGGCATGCTAGCGCAACCCGTATCGTCGGATAACCGTCAGATTTCCGTAGCTTGATCGATCTCTCGACGATCATCGGACATACTTAGTAATACGGCCGTTGTTCGGGTTTATTCCCGCGTTCGATACTTCGACTGTGGTGTGGAATTCGAACTCCGACTAGCAACAGCATCTAATAGTCTACAAGATGTTGATGGATAGTAGGTGACATCATCTCGTTGCATACCTAATGTATGGATGTGAAGCAATCCGGCCGTGATGTTACCGTGGCATTTCAGCCGGACGATTGGTGATACCGTTCTGTCTCCGAGTTTCCGAATGTACTCAAGAGAAATTGTTGATAGGTATTCGCTTGTTGTGACAGCCTTATTGCGATGTAACGTTGCCAGTGGAAAATAGAAGGCCTTGGTTGAGGTTGTCGAGGACATAGGTCGGGTACGAAGTACAGGCCATGATGTTAGGAAAAAAGGAAAAAAAGAAAGAGAAAAGAGTGCGGTTAGTGACGTATGCCGTTCAACCCAGACTACCGGCTCACCGCCCAGTCGTGCGCTGGCTTGGCATCCCGCTCGACGGGGAATACGAGCTGAAATGCCAACCGACTCGCGTAAGCGCGCAACGTGGCGTAAGGGCTCGTATGTTTATACCGTGCCCGATTCCAGTTGCAAACATTACGAGGTAAGCGGAGACTTGGGGCTAAGACGGTCGTTGGTGATACTGTTAGCGAGGCTCGTAGGGCCAATGCCTGGTAGGACCTATTCCGGATTGGAGATCTCATTTGGACCCTGGCCTAGGGATAGAAGGTATCGCATGAGACAAATTGCGATGATGTTGATCTCTATATAAACCGCGAGTCGTCGGACGGTTTTTCCGACATTGCATCTCGACATCATCACCACACTCACACTTACACACTCACACTCATACTCACATCCACTCTCACATCTACATATCCACGCTTCAAAGCAGCACTTCAGATCTAATCAGCTCTGCTCCGCGATATCCAAAGTCATCCAAACAAACCAAAACAACAACACATCTATCAAAATGCAGTTCACCACCGCCGCCATCACTGCCATCCTCTCCGCGAGCGCTGTCTTCGCCGCACCCGCGTCTGTCGCCACCACCACGGCCGCGCCCGCCGCCACAACCACGCCCGCCGCCATCCCCGACTGGACCTTCCAGGATGTCCGTCGCATCTGCGATGAGCCAGACGACACCTGCACCTGGTTCTTCCAGCTCAACCAGAACACGGGCTCGTTCATCGCCGGCTGCACCTTCGTGGTGAAGGGCTCGCCAGCCAGCCAAGGCAGCACCACGACGCCAGCGAAGTGCTCGCGCTTCAGCGTCTCGGCCGGCTGGAGCGGCCAGTTCGGCCCCGGCAACGGCTTCACGACCCTCGCGGTGCACGACGACTCGAACGGGCAGATGGCCTGGCCCGCTTACACCGACGCCGAGCTCGCCGATGGCAAGACCGTCACCCCCGACAAGAGCTTCCCCGTCACGCAGATGTAGATCGCCGCTGGGGCAAAATTCCGACCGGGGTGACGGACAGTGAGACGAGGGGAATGGGCTAATTCCGCCCAGGATCGTTACGCGGAGGGCACACTGTTGCATTAATGTTAATCACGTCGCTTTTACATCGCAGTCCGCTATATTTTGTTGTTCTTTAATTAGAGGTTTTACAGGCTGGTTATTCGGGGTTATATGGGCCGGGGGATCGGGGGGGGAATCAGATTATGAAAGTCTTCGGAATGAACGTCACGCTCCTTTTTACTTAATACAAATCCATCACTCTCTCATTTTTGCCGAGATAACCTAAGTGATTGTCGAGGGTGGCGATCATAGGGAATGAAGCCGTCAATCCGCGTAGCATAGTATCGCCGAATAGTCAGGCGAGGCGTCGATGAGAAATGCGACCGGATAATAGTTACGTACGAAGTATTGCGAGAATTTGATGAAGTGCAGAGAAGAAAACCCGCGTTGGCCGTTCCCGCGCAGTTGGGTCAGAACCGTCAGATTAGGCCCCACTTGGGCGGCTCACTCCGGTCAGCTCGCGCCAGACTATCGATAAATCTTTTTGTGGCGCAGCAATTGCGGGGCTGGAGCTAGCGAACCTTGCGGGGTTTCTTTGGATCCGCCGGGCATGCCAGGGCACCTACGGCTCCCACCATGATCCCATCATCGTCATCACCAACCACCCGTGGATAAGCGAGTTCTTCATTTGTCCCGGCAATGCCCAACCTCCCGTACGGGCGTATAAGCATGAACTGCGGAATACGGACGTACTTACTCAGGAATTACTGTATCTTTTAAATCTCTCATCTATCTGAGCTGTCCTTACCACATATAGGTAAACGGGCTGCAAACGAATTCCCGTCACTCCCGGCAACCAAGTGCTAGCGCTTACTCAGGACAATTGGCACATAGTTAGACGAGAAGCGCAGTGAAAAAGAAAAAAAGAAAAAGAAAAGAAAAGGCCGGTTTTCTCCATCTTTTCGAATGGGTTGATTCTTCCCAGCCGGCAGAACTTTGTTCAACCAGGACCCTCTCCCGTCGTGTTACCGAATTGCTGTGTTCTGGTGATTTACAACATCCCCGGGGAAATTTTCTCTGCCTTCCGCTCGTGATGCTTTGCAGCGCTTTTGAAGGCACGTGGGTCTCAGGGCCGTCGTGATTCACCGAGGGAGCTGTGCTCCGACTATGGTGTTCGCTTCTCCCTATTCTGATCAGTTCGGCGAAAGACCTGAGCGTGTATGCCTGTGGTGCTTATATCCTGACTGGAAGTTTGCCTCGAGAGACTCATACAGACCATATCTTCCGAAATCTTAACCGATCATGGCCGGATCTGAATTGGCTTCGAGGCTGGTTTGTGATGTCGACAGGACTAGTTCAGCAGCCTGCCATTGACGCTTGGTAGTACGACCAAGTACATTAACGCGTGGAGGTGTTACTCTTGGGTTCGGATGACTATGATTCTCCGCCAGGCTCTCTGTTTCGAGGGACACACATTGCTTGTACAAACTCACGTTTTCCGATTGAGTGCCCGTCGCCTGGTCATACCTGCGTGAAACCAATTCTACGGACCTTCAATTGGCGAGTCCCCTGGCCTCTATCTGCTTCTGCTCGGAATGCTATTCAGAGCGAGTGGCGAGAGGGGATGGCGAGGTGACGAGGTGCTCTTGGGAAGAGGTGTTCCACAAACGATGCATGTGCCTCTTGAAATGGGGAGTACGACGGGGAATTGTAAGTATCTGAACTTACTGGTGGCCGCATCTCACATCGATGTACTCGCCCGAATGACTACCTAGGTTGGTGAGACGGTTGTCTACAAGCTGCCGACCTTGGAGAGAATTCAAAGCCTGTCCTGTTACTGGTTCGAGCACTTGGACGTCGAGAAAGAAAGCTTCCTGAGTTGCATGAGGTCGAAAGTAGGCAGTAATGGCGACACCGGGCCCCCTGTATAAGCCCCCGTCGCGGCTCACAAGCGCCCCTGGATCCGTACGGCCCCAGAAGAGCGGTAAGGCAGCCCGCCCTTCCCGATGCATGCATTCTTACACAACATGTGCAGGGAAGTAATGAGCTTGTAAGTCGGGCCATCCGGGATATTTGGTCTAATAAAACTTGTCAGGAATTCGTTTGAAGGGATCAGGCTTCAATGTTTTATATTAGAGCTCCTTGAATTGAGGCTTTTTACGGTGATTAAAACACACGGGCAACCATCTCGCAACTATCTAGGGCATGAGTCTCCTCGCCCCTGCGCCGCTCTGCATGATTACCTGCCCCTGCTGCACGTCTATCAGGAGGCTGATTGACCGAGACTGCCCCATGAGGGTGGTTTAAGGACCAGTCTGGACTACCGTGGGCCCAACGTACATTCCGTGCTCGCGTGCCCATCTCAGCTCTCTGCCGTCTTGCTAAAGACGTAGATGCCAGCACTTATATAGGTAACCAGTAAGGATCAAATAAACGGACAGAACCTCAAAGACTCGGTATATAAATACGGAGCCATATTTCAGATAGTCGAGATAGTCAAATAAGAGGGTGAATACGTCATGGAATTCATGCAATGTCATGAGCAGCAGGATGAGGGATTGAAGCGGGGTAGCTAATCGAATTGTCGGTGTTGGTAGTGGGAACGGGAGCTTTTGCGACGGGCACAGACGAGATAAAATCCGATTGTCGATTCTGGTTTCACGGGTGTTTCACGCTTATTCGCGTTTCCAGTTTAAAAAGCTTCGATTATTTGATTTGCTGATTTCGTGAACTTCTCTTCTCTCTACTGGACTCGCTCTGTGAACTGACTGCTCAGATCGCTTGTCGCGCTGACGCCTGGGCATAACTTGTCTGAGCCCGTATTCATGCCTGACGGGCAGCGGATTTTCATCTTCCATATTCATATTTCTCACCTTACGAGCTACTAAGATTGTATCTAGTCAGTCCTGCAAACACCTATCTCGATTTAGAAAAGAACTCTTAGAACAAGGCACTGCAATTTTCTTCATTTTTATTCATCATGGCGGCGACTGAACCGACGGGCGGCGCAGGCGTAAGCGAATCCGCCGAGTACCCCTTCGCCGTGTCGGAAATCCAACCCCATGTGAGGCACTACATCGAGAAGATCTTCAACGAGCACGCAGACCCGGAAACGAAGAAGTGGAAGCAAGACCAGGTCGTCACCTTCCTGCACCACCGCCAAGCCGACGGGCCCGTCGACGCCGCCAGCGACGTCCGCGTGGCGGACGCCGGGGGCGAGCTCGACTTGGACGGGCTCTTCGCCTACATGACGTCCGCGTCGGCGAACGCCGTCGCGCCGCCCCCCGACGCAGATCTCTCCTGGCCGCTGTCGAGCTACTACATCAGCTCCAGCCACAACACGTACCTGACCGGGAACCAGCTGAACAGCGACTCGGACGCGGACGCGTACAAGAACGTGCTGCTGCGGGGCTGCCGGTGCGTCGAGATCGACGTGTGGGACGGCGACGAGTCGAACTCCGACTCGGAATCCTCGAGCAGCAGCGACAGCTCCAGCGACAGCGAGGACGCGAGGGAGAAGAAGGTCATCAAGAAGCAGAGCCGAAAAGAGAGGATCGCGTCGAAATTCTCGCTGAGCAGCCGGTTGGAAAGGGTCTCGCTTGGGAGTAAACCGGCTCCCGCGAAGAGCGAGAGCGACGGCGCCTCGGTCCATCGAATGCCCTCGTTGCGGAAGGCGCCCACGGCGGGTTCCAAGGCCTCTGTGATTGAGCCGAGGGTCCTGCACGGATACACGCTTACGAAGGAAGTCTCTTTTCGAGCTGTCTGCGAGGCGATCCGGGATAACGCCTTTGTCGTCTCGGACCTGCCGGTGATTGTTAGTCTGGAGGTCCACTGCAGCACCCAGCAGCAGGAGATCATGGTGCAGATCATGGAGGAGACGTGGGCCGGGTATCTCCTCCCCAAGCCCACGGAGGACGCCAAGGTCCTCCCGTCGCCCGGCGATCTGCGGCGTAAGATCCTGGTCAAGGTTAAGTATGTGCCGCCCGACGCATCGCCCTCCGCCGTCGAAGAGGAAGAAATCCAGGATGCCGCGGTGTCCGAGGACGCCAAGGCGAAGACGGCGAAGAAGCACTCGAAGACTATCCAGGCGCTGTCTGCGCTCGGCATCTACATCAAGGGCGTGTCTTTCAAGTCGCTGACGCAGCCGGAGGCGTCGATGCCGACGCACATATTCTCGCTGTCGGAGGGCGGGGTGGAGGAGATGCACGAGAAGAACGCCACGCTCTTGTTTGAGCATAATCGGCAGTATATGATGAGGACCTACCCGTCGGGAATACGCATCCAGTCGTCTAACCTGGACCCGCCTGTTTTCGTAAGTGTGCCCATCCCCTGGGATTAATTCCCCTATTCTACGCTTTCTCTTTACTACAAATACTTGTATCTGGCATTGAGACATGAGATATCAAGCCTAAATAGCACAGACACCCCATTCAAAAAACAAACACAACAGCTAACAAAGCAAACACTTAACAGTGGCGCAAAGGCGTACAGATAGTAGCGCTAAACTGGCAAAAATGGGACGAAGGCATGATGCTAAACGAGAGCATGTTCGCCGGGACGGGCGGCTACGTCCTGAAACCCCCGGGCTACCGCGGGAAGAACGGGAGCGAGGCCGCGATCCAGCACAAGACGCTAGACCTGAGCATCACCGTCCTGGCGGCGCAGAACCTCCCGCTCCCGCACAAGGACGACCGGGAGAGCGGGTTCCGGCCGTACGTGCGCGTCGAGGTGCACACGGAGCCGCCGCCGGGCGCGGGGCCGACGAAGCGCGAGGACCGCCGGGCTAAGGAGGGGGAGTATAAGGCGCGCTCGCGCACGCAGAAGGGGATCCATCCGGACTTTAAAGGGGAGGCGCTTTTGTTTGAGCGTGTGGGCGGCGTCGTGCCGGCGCTGTCGTTCGTGCGGTTTTTGGTTAAGGATGATGAGATTGGTCGGGATGACGTTGCTGGGTGGGCTTGTGTCCGGCTTGATCGGTTGCGGTGCGGGTACCGGTTTGTGCACCTCCGGGATCGCAAGGGGCGGGTCACGGATGGGGTTTTGTTTGTTAAGGTTGAGAAATCGCTTTCGTAGTGGGATGGGTGCCTTTTTCTTTTTTGGCTGTTTGTCTTGCTTGGTATTTGGATTTATTTGCATTGTAGCTGTTTGTTAGGAGGATGCGAGTCATTCACTAGAGAAAATAATGGCATAGCGTTTCGAAATAGAGGTTTTGGTATAGAGCGTCTCAAGCGGGCGTTAGACTGACGAACATGTCGGACCTGGGGGTGATGAGGCGAAGTAGCTAGCTAGTACACAGATTGATCAGGTATCTTAATACTATGATAGTCTAACGGCGTCCTGGACAGAGACGTTCCCCTATGGAACAGTTTTCCTGGATAGTATTTACCCCCTAACAAATCGTAGCAGCTACCGGCATTTCCTCCAGGTGACCTTTGAATCAGTGATTAATGTCCCAGTTCCTCGTCTAGAGTGGTATGGTTATCAGTCGTCGATATGAGTCCAATCGTCTCCCAAGATCCACCGTCCAGGTTCGCGCTCGCGATGTCATAGGCTTGCCGCCGGGCGGCGTACGTCCGGTCGGATATGGCCGAAGTCTGCGAGTCACCCTGTAAATCCGGCTCGCTTTCCGGGTTCGCGACTCCTTTCCACGAACTGTAGCGGCGTTTGGGTAAACTACTTCCCTGCGTGATCTGTGGCGGCGATATAGCTTCTTGACCTGACGGCCCGTCTCCGAGCATTGCCGGTAGATAGCTCGACTCGAGCGAGGCGGAGCTGGTCGTCTGTTGGGAATCTAGGGATTGGCTGGCTGCTTCCTTCTGCCCTGCTGCTAGCTCTTCGGCTCGGCGGTTTAGTATCGCGTCGTACTCGTGTTCATCACCGGAGCAGCAGTCACCGAAGAGTCCGCCGATAGACCACCCCTTTTGAAGCCAGGCGTCTTCGTCGAATGTGCATGGTATTATATCCCGCGGCTTGAACGCGCTGACGAAATCTCGGAGCTCGGGCAGTGATGAATGGCGCGCGTACGGAAAGTGGATTACGTCGGGGAGTGATGAGCTTGTCGTTTCGTTTGCCTGTTGTCTGATGGGGTTGCGCATTGCCTCTACCTTGCGGAACAGTGACTCTAGCAACTTAGGAACCGTCTCTTCTGCTTCACCCTCGGAATCAATGGCGAGGCTTATATCCCGGCCGCTGCTTAGGGCTTTCTCCATCATGCGGATGTAAGGCTGCAACTTTTCAAGCGGCTGGTTACTGGTGGATATCAGTTGTAAGATACCCGAGATGTCTTCTGGTGTTAACGTTGTGGTTTGCGTTAGATCCTCGCCTCCACCGCCTATGCCAACTTCCATCATGTCTTGTCCGCCCCGGAGATGCGTGACGACGGGGCAAATACGGACAACTGGTTTAGTCTCCATCGCAGCACAGCGCATACCTTTCTCACAACTATGAATCCTAACGTTCTCATCGCGGGTTAAACACCCTTCGTGCCGGCTATTCCCGCACGTGAAGCCAACGAGAGCCGGGGCCTCTTTTGCCAAGTGTGTTTGTGATGCCCAACGGTTGTCCTTCGACTTAATGGCCAGGGATTCGAAAACCCGCATTTTGTATTCGTCGACGTGGATCTTGTAAATCGTAAGGGATTGTTCCTGAAGGGAGATGATCCTCGTACCTTTGAGCCCAGTGCTTTGGATAACGCGATCCAGACCTCCTCGTAACTAGGTATGTATCCCGTCAGACTGTACGCTCTAAGGTGCCCAATACACTTACCCATATGTCCATGCCTGGAAATGAAAGATAGTGTCCTCGGGGTAATCCTTTAATTTCCTCAGTAGTTCTTGTAGACCCTCGGCTTTGGTCTGTAGAGGGAAATCGTCCAGGACAGATGTATCTAGATAGATACGATCAAGCGTCTTCCAGCCTGACGAGAATTCAATCACGTTCGGGTTTTGAGCAATGGAATTCACAAACCGCGGCTCGCATCTCATATCCCCAGTATAAAGCACGGCTTTCCCATCGCCCTCGAATACTGCAGGCAAGGGTCAGCTGGGGGGGGGGGTTCTCCTTGGCCGGCGATCACTCACAAAACATTACAGCCCCGACGCAGTGGTTGGCGTCTAGAAGTGTTACGCGTATAGAATGCCCGGGATAGAGCTCTATGGTAACCGGGGTGTCAAGGGGGAGCGGCTTCAGATGCTTCTCAAGATGTTTATAAGTCTGTAGCCCGGGATTTTCCAATATCCCCCTGGCATAATTCAAGCGAACGGCGGACTTCTCAAGCCGCAGCAAGATCTCCTTCGTCGCGGCGGAACAGTATATACTTTCATCTCACCGGTCAGTTTGGATATGCACGGGACTAGCTATGCTTACAAGGACCCATTGAATGTTTCCAGGCCGGCGAGATGGTCGCTGTGAACATGGCTGAGGAAGCAAGCCAGGGGCGGCGGGAGTTCAGGCTGCCGGCGAAAGAAGTCGACTAGATTATTTCAGTGCTGTTTGGCAAGCGTCGCATTATTTTTAGTCGGGACTGACCTCTTATTGCCGGAAATTCAGCAATCACGCCTTTAAATGTCGACATTGTGAACGCAAGGTATGCCGCCGGCGGTGATGATGGTATTATGGGACTGTGTCAAACTTAAGTCTTGGCCACACGTAGATATCCAGGCAAATACGTAGGGGCATGGTCGTATGAAAGTACGAGTATTGACACGTTCCTCGCAATTGGCTAATGAGCTGGACGAAATGAACAGTCAATATGGGCGTGCTCTTTACGATTGTTTTTATTTCGTGGTTACCTCACCGCGAACAGCTTGGAGGTACGAAGTACGGAAGGTTTTCAAGGGAAAAATGGGAGACACGCCTACCCAGGGGTAGGTAAGACAGCTGCCAGAGTTTACAATACCGTATGACATACGGTGCTACTGCTAAGGTAAGTCGTCACGAACCCCTGGTACCGCTATAGTCATTGCAGGATGTCCACCCGGGGCCACTATAACTTCAGCAGGCCAGCACCAACAAATCATCGTAATAATGTACAACCGCCAATTTGATACTGTATTTTACCGTCAACTTGTTTTGCACAGTCTTTTACTTAGTATATACTGTACAAGCACTGTAAGGCAGTCTTCCTTTACCAGAGCTCATATTTTAGACAGTAAGTTCAAGGCCTTCGCCGCTCACACATCTCATACATTGATCAATATTATCGACATTAATTGAAAGGAAACGCTACTTAGGTTCATGGAATATGAGATTTGGAAGATATTCATAAACATCCACTCAGTCCTGCGTCGAACGAGTTCGAGATATGGAACCAACAGAGCAGTCTATGAACTACATCCCGATGCGATCGATTCAATTCTATGAAGAGACAGCTGCTTCAAGAAACCCGCTTTCAAAAACGTCTCTATAAAAAGAAAAGAAGTCTATCGCTTACCTTTGGGCTTCGATCTGAAGGTCGGGGTTATCCGTGAGTGTGCCAGAGATGGGTGTCTTACCCGGCTCTTACCTTACTGTAGAAGCCCGCCATCGCCGGACTCAGTCAATATACCCTTTAGCCTCGCGATATATCTCTCGCTTCATGGTGACGATCTGCTCCCGCATGGCATGCAACTCCCGCATCCGGTGATCAGGCCGGTCCTCCAGAGCAGCCAGCTCCTCATGCAAGTTCTTATAAACATCATAAGCAGCATGGCACCGATGAACAAGCGCCGCCAGCTCCGGCGTCATAGCCCCCTCGAGAACCTCCCCTCCGTCATGCTCCCTGGGCGGCGTGTCCTTATCGCGCGGCGTGTACGTGTCTCGAGTCCGTCGGCGGTCCGGTCGGTACGTATCTAAGTACGGCCCAACGTTAGCATACAGCTCCCAGTTCTCCCCCAGCTGGAGCCCGCGGCGCGGCAGGAACCGCCGCCGCCGGATCCCCCACTGCCAGAAATCAATCTGCACATCGCTGTCCTTCTCGCGGAACCTGCGCGTGAGCTCGTCCATGTACCGCTCCGGCGACCCGCTCTCGCCGAGGGCGACGTACGCGTGCGCCGACAGCCTGCACTCGTACAGGCCTGTGCCGAGCCGGAGCGTGATGTGCATGTCCGCCTCGCGGAGGAGCCATCGGCCCGGCGACGCGAGGATCTTCCTGCCCTCCTCGTCGCGGGCGTACTGCTGGTCGTGCGCGCCGCGGATCATCCACGTGTGCGTGAGCCCCAGGAGCTTCGCGATCGCCTTGGCGAAGTTGTTGTGCGCCCAGATCGCGTCCCTGCCCATCTTGCCGGGGCTGTTGAGCCAGATAACCAGGGGGTCGTCCTTGGTGCCGAGGCCGTAACACCGGTTTGGGTTCGTCAGTGCGAAGTCGTAATCGCGCTCTTCTCGGTCGTCTTTGCAGGGCTCGTTCGCTGGGGGGAAGCGGTTGCCATGCTGCCATACATTCCAATTGCCTGGCATTTTTTGGGTTGTCTTACTATATTCGTTTTAAAGAGAGTTGTTTCGTTTGCTTACTTGCGTATACCTATCCATCTTCTCGAATCCATATTGCTGCTCGTCGGTTTTATACGACACAATCTATGTATGAGTCTTTTGAGCTGTAGACGATATTAAAGAACGCCTTGTCGTTTTCATGTATACCATTGTCCGCAATAGCAGATCACAACGCCTTGTTGTCTGATATCTTGCATCTTTCTTGGAGTCAGCTCTTTCAATCCGATTATAGATCTGGCGCGGTTTGTTACGGCCCCTCTTCAAACACCCTCCATAATCTTAATCCTAGCCCTGAAAGAGATATCGGAAATAGTTTCGAATTTTTGTATCGGCAATACCCTAGTAGTAAGTTCTGATTCTTTGTGGCGTGGGCGTTTACACGTTTTTTGTTCTAGACATAGGGGGACAAAGAACATGAAACAGCAGTCCAAACCGGTTGCGGACCATGGTCAACGGCGGGGGACATGATTGTAAACCCGTGTGGTGAGTTCTTAGCTTCGCTCACGTTTATACTTGCGAGTAAACTAAGAATCTATCTTTTCGCGTACGACAAGTAGTCAACGAAAGACTCCCAAAAAACCCTGAAGATGACGGATAGCTCCGAAGCAGGTGATCCAGAGTCGCCGCTGGATGAGATACCTCGGAGTGCCCGCGTGGAAGACATCGGCGGCTACGTTGTTGGGGGTTTCCACCCGCTACACCTAGGCGACCGTATAGGTCCCGACGAACGGTTCGAGGTTCACCACAAGCTCGGACATAGCGAAGCCTGTACCATCTGGCTCTGTCTCGATCGCGCGAATAGAAGTCGTGTAGGCGTCAAGGTTCTTCAAGCGAAGAAATCTAGCAATTCGCATCCCGAAATCACCGCGCTGCGTCTCTTCGACGGCATCGATCGGGAGGAATTGCGATCTAATCGGATCTTTCCAATTGAGGAGCATTTCTGGATCGACGGTCCGAACGGTCGTCACCTCTGCTTTGTCGTACAGGTTCTTGGACCGGATATAAGCCACGTCTTGGAAGGCATAGACCTCGACACCCCGGATCTTCTTGTGGATCTTTGCCTCCAGGCATCGCAGAGTCTGAAGTACTTACATGATAAGAAAATCTGCCATGGAGGTGAGATCCCATGAGCCGATCCGTGTTGACCAATTAACACGCGCAGCCTGGAACTGACGAGCTTATTAGATTTCCGCCCTGATCATATGAGATTGCAATTCGACTTCAGTAGGATGAACGACAGCAAGGTCTACGATCTCTTCGGCGAACCCAAAGTTTGGCACCTGAGCGATTCGCAAGGCGAGGACAATAAAAGCAGGCCAAAATACCTAGTTGAACCAGCGAGTATATCCCGTTTGGAGGCGAAGTATCGCACGGGGCAAATAGCCATCGACTGCTTCTCCGCCTCGCATCGCGAAGGCGACACCATCGAACCGCAAGTCCACGACCCTCATTACGCGCCGCCCGAAATCCGTTTCCTGAAGAAGTCAGCCGGTTTCAGCAGCGACATCTGGTCCTTGGGCAGCACCATCCACCTCGTGAGGGCGACTAAATTGCTTTTGGCGTGCCTACCCTCGCATTCTAGCATCATGTCGTGGCTTGCATGGGCTTACGGGCCTTTCCCGCGAGAGTACTGGAACGCGATAGGGGAGTTTCTCGCCACGGACTCCGCCGTGCCGGTCTTCACAGCCAATGTAATAGCTCAGAAGCCACCAGTACCTCGACGGTTTTTAGGGCAGCGAAAAAACGAAACCAGCACCTATCCGGTAGAATGGGGAGATAACCGCCGAGAGGCCCTGACGTTATTGCTAGGCGAAGACGAGACGCCACGAGCGATCCAGCAGAGAGCGATGCTCCAGGCCGACAAAGACCGTGAAAGATACCTTCGTCTGAAGTTGCCGAAGGATTGGGTTGTGTGGTCCAAGTTTCAGGCGCAGCGACAACCGCTCACTGGCTTCAAAACACTCCTCCATGAAGACCTGGGCAAGGAACGACAGTGGTACCAATGCACAGACCCGGATAGCGAAGAAGCAGACTATTCACAAGATATACTCCCTGGTAGTCTTGACGACGCCGTGCTGCAACGACTGAACGGCACGTGGAATCCCAGGTTAAGCGTGCTACCGGCTCGGCCAGCGCAAGATGCCGAGAGCCGGCGGCTCAATACATATGCGCCGAATAAGGACGCGGACGACCCCGTGGGGAGCAATAAGAAAAGACGGCTGACAGAAGGCGCGCAGCCGAATCCGAAGAAGGCGAAAATCTTTGTCGCTAAACGCGATCTTCGCGATCAGGTGGAATGCGTCGAACAGTTTGACGGCATGACGAAGTACTCGTACCGCTTGCAGGCTGCGGAGGTCGATCTTCTTGCGGACCTGTTGGGGAAGATGCTGAAGAATGACCCGAAGGATCGCATTGGTGTGGATGAAGTGCTTCAGCATGAGTGGTTTGGTCGCGGCGGTAGGGGACTTGAAAAGTCATCTTGAGTAGCTGTTATCCACATCATACTTATTTTGGCTACGCGCACTATTGGTAGCCATAGATAGGTAGGTAGTTATAGAGATGGATTGCCTACGAAGCAGAGAATGGACTTGACTTGCCTTCGGAGTTAGGGAAGGTAAAATCATTTCATACGGTAAGATCTTCAGAGGCTGAGGGACATGGCATATTTGCGCCTCTAGCTAATTGGTTACCGTTACTATAACCCGTACCTACTTTGCTCGTGCCATCAATGTCACTGTCACCGCCTATTCGTATTCCGGACGGCTAAAGCAATAACTACCTAGGGTTCTCACTACATCAAGAAACACATTGACTCCAGGAGTTAGCGGGTAACAGATAGAGCCCGGCTATGCAGTGATGTAGGTACAGCGTATGTAGGGATTGTGTATCCGGGTATAAAATCCAAGTCGACCGGATGAGAATGACCAGCTGTATGTTTACGGCGTGGGAGTACCCATGGTTACTGAGACATGAGCGGATGTCACGTCTTTGGGTATTCCCGAACCAATAAGCGGTACGGGAAAAGCTATCGCTTCCGCGGCGTAGGCCATACAATCCCGCCCCGTATCAATTGCCCTGTGAAAGTTTGCTCAGGCATAATCGCGGACATCGTTACCCGACACATGCGAATTACCTACCATATCCGCCAATTTCTCACGCTGGCAGCTGGATCGTCGGCCGACCTGTTGCTTGGTAATACCGCCATTACCTAACATAAGAAGTTCCGTATGTTCTAGGTATTATCTCTAGGTAGTACATATGTCATTATTCCCACCGTCTAACCGCAAGCGCGAAGCCTGGAAGTAAGAAGCAAGTCAGTCACCTGCTCGAACGGGGATAGCGGAACGGCCCCATACGCGTCGGCTCTCCCGGTTTGCGCGGTATTATTGTTGTTTTCCTATACGCTACAGATAAGACAACAAAACGGTGAAAACATGAAATTGTGAATAGCGCTCCTCTGACTAAACAATTTCTGGCGCGGCTCTTGGGGGAAAGGCCTCATTTGGGTTCGAGACGAGCCAAAAGATTCACCTACTTCCGAGAGAAAACGGGCCAATTGATTGCCTTCCCCTCTTGCTTCGCTCTTTGACGGAGGCGCCAAGAAACCGAATCCAATGGCTGCCAACGATGAGACGACGCCCCTCCTGGGAGAGGTGGGAAACGAGGTGACGGAGACGAAATCAAAGCCGTCGTTCTTCTCAAAGGCAACGCTGATTCTCTTGGGTGGCTTTCTCATCTCCCTGT
This sequence comes from Xylaria intraflava, assembly GCA_022385655.1. Classification (NCBI taxonomy): domain Eukaryota; kingdom Fungi; phylum Ascomycota; class Sordariomycetes; order Xylariales; family Xylariaceae; genus Xylaria; species Xylaria intraflava. The sequence continues at coordinate 55,708 of MU279849.1, read as the reverse complement.
CGTTCAGCTACACGCAGACGCCGTAAGCCTGATGAATCCACACGTCTTTCTCCATTGGCTGGCTCCGTCCTGACTGACCGCAGCTTACTCTACACGTTCCACGTGATGGTGTGCGAGGAATTCTACAAGCATGCGCCGCCATACGAGGGAACTGGCGACCGCTGTGCCCGCAATGAGATCGACGCCGGCGCCGCCACCCAGATTGCCATCATGGGGTCCGCGACCGTCTGCTGCGGCATCACGAACCTCTTCGTTGCCGGCTGGGAGATGAGGAAATACGGCCCGAAGAAGGCACTGGCTATTCAAACCTTCTTCCCCGCCATTCGCGTCGTCATTCAGGCCACAGCTTTGTTCATAGGTGCTCGTACCGGGACCATCATAATGCAATTGAGTCAGCTGACCGGTGTCTGGGGAGGCCCCGCCGGCTACATCCTTGTGTTGAATACAATCGTCTCAGAGATCACGGAGCAGGCGGGTCGAACGGCCATGTTTGGCAAGCTTCAGGGTGTTCTCATGCTGGGCACTTCCTTGGGGCTTTTCGTGGGCGGCGCCCTCGCGGAAAAGTTCGGCATTGAGAAGCCCTTTGAGCTTGCGTGTATTTCTTTCCTGCTGTGCACCGCGTACGTGTTGACATTCGTAGTCTACATTGATCCGAAGGACCTCTCCTCCGACGACAGTCGCGCAAAGGGGCAGGGGATCGCAGGCATCTTGGGCCCGTTGACGATTCTAGAACCACAGAGGATGAGACTAGGCGACGGGCGAATTGTTAAGCATTACGGAATCGTGTTCCTGGCGCTTGGTATCTTTGCTGGAGTCCTTGCGACGGGCTATGCGCCGACCTTGATCCAAATGTACTCCATGTCGGCGTTTGGGTTCACGTCGACGAACAACAGCATGCTCATATCCATGAATTTCCTGGTGCGAGGACTATTTCTCATGTTCGTGTTTCCGCGCATCATCTCGTACGGACGGATCGTGTTTGAGAAGGCGAGTAAGTCGCTGCCAGATACACCGCCCGACTCTCCCTCGCCCGAGGAATCATGCGCCGACGACACTGCCCCTGCAATCGCCGCCGCCCAGGAAGAGCCAACGAAGTCGCCAAAACCTGCCCCCGAGAAAACGAAAGGTGCGGGCTTCGATCTTTTTTTCTTGAGATGGAGTCTTCTGCTAGATGGGATAATCACGACGTCCTCTGCATTCGCTACCCAGGGCTGGCATATGTATCTCGGTATGCGTCTCCCCGGTTAATTGTGCTTGTCTGTAAGGTTGTTAACCGAGCGTTTCTAGTTGGTTGCTTGCTTCCCCTGGCATCTGGCTCGGCGCCCGCCGCCAAAGGAGTCCTGACGGAGATGGTGCCCCACGACCGCAAAGCCGACGCGTTGCAAGCGATGACGCTCGTTGAGCACGCGGCGACCCTGAGCACAATGGGACTGTTTGGGTTTGTGTTCTCCTCATTCGCCGAGATAGGAAAGACGTACATGACCTTCTATTGCAATTCCGTAAGTTTTCACACTAATCCCCGTTGTCGCCGTTGGCTGTTTACTCAGTATTTCTTAGGCTGTTGCCATCGTCGCGGTTTTGATACTCTTACTGTCGAGATTCCCGCCGCCTGGTAGCGAGATTGTCGCGCATACCACGGAGGCCGAAGACTGAGCTTACCCTGGTATGTGATCGGTGACGGGAAACATGCGAGAGATGAAAACGAAGAAACTCTCAAGAAGCAGGGGCTCGAGACCGCCGGGATTGCCATGGACTTGATGTTTTTTTCCACATCATTTGTCGTTGTGGATGTGACATGATTCTGCATCTAGGTAGTAACCCTAGAGATGCTGGCCACGTACTTACCCATTGCTTGTTTTATCGCCAGTCACGCACCCGAAAGAACCGCCCCATTATGAGAGAGACGCTGCTCGATTCGTGGTGATTGTCCAAGGATACGCGGTCGCGCGCTGATATGTCGCTGTCTGACCCGAGAGTTTTGCCAAGAACACAATGTATACCCACATTCCATGCCTTTGATAAAAGCTTAGACGAATAGATAATTGAACACTTGAAAAGTGCTCATGACCTTTCCTAACCGCACTAGGTATTCATAATATGGTATTGCTTGTGCCTGTAGTCACTGATTAGGTAGATGGTCTCAACGGGTATCGTCTTGAACACTCATGTATTGTGCCGTGAGAAGTCGAAAAAAATACACAGATGGAGAAATAGAAAGAAGAAGATTCGATTCTGTTGGTGACGGACTGGGGTTAACTATGTCAGCTCGTGTTCGGGTTGAGTTGGCGCCTTTTTCTTTTTCCACGTTTTGGTCTTTTCATTTCGGGAACATTGTGCAACTCGGCTTTCGGTTCTGGACTCTTGCCCCCTTGAGAGACATGGAGGATGAAGTGGGAATTATCACAAAACTCGAGATCTTAAGATCGGGTGAGAGTATGCGTGCTTATGAGTTCAATGAGCTACGTGTGGCCGCATAACGTGTCGCATGACATGATGCCCATGATGCAATCCCGCGTGTTATGGCGTTCTCAACAAGACGAACACATGTGATGGCAAATCAGATTTCAGCGACGGGGAGTAGATAGAGAATGCGTGATAGAAGTCTGTCAGACCTCGCCACGAAGCTATCTAGAACCGATATTATGTAGTTACTGGAAATTGTACGTGTTTCCCGGCTGGTCCGAATAACTTACGACAATCATCTGATCACTAATAATGGCCTCGATATTCCGTAGTTGAGCTTAGATAGTTCTTCCAGGTTCCCTCCTGGACCTGGAATAGCGGTACATTTTGGTATACAGTAGCGTAATCGAAGTGTGTCCCGGCCAGCCAAGAAATTCGGCCATAGCCGAAGGTCCGAAGCTATTCGCAACACTGTGAGTCATGAGCATTCGATAACCTACGACCTCCTTCATTATGCCTTGCCCGGCTCTTCGGGGGCGGGGGGAAGCACGTCGCCGGCATTGACGACTGTGGTGGAGATGCCGATCACTCATAAAGCCAAGACGGCAGAGGAAGAGAGATATTCTCCAAATGCGTTGCTTCTGGGCTTAGTTAAGTTTATAGTCCTCCGCCAAGCGTCATGCTGCCCTCTAAAAGATGTCAGACGTACCGAGCATACGGAATGCGCAGTACCGAGCCAGCTTGCCAAGTCTTTCTACCGAATGCTACCGAGCTTTCTACCGAGCTCTTTATGCCGAGTTCTCTGCGTGTCAGCAATAGTGGCCGCGATACGAAATAGCGATGCCGTCAACTCCAATGTTAGCTGGCTCCTCTGACTTCGCAGTCGGGTATTTCTAAGTTCTTTGCCGCTCCGGACTACCGGTAGGTATGCCGTGTACGGACATGTTATGATGCTTATGAGTGCCGAGATCTACGACTGGCCGAAGAGACGGGACGATGGCATGCTTGGCAAGTCGACGGAACCCCTGGCAAATGGATCTTTGATGGAAAGGCCGGGTTTGCATTATGGCCCTTGAACAGACTGGGTTAGAACCAATAAGATAAACCTATCGAATCGGCATTTGCCCCTGAAATGCAAATTGCATTTCCGTATAGTAGCTAAAAACAGCTGGGACCGCGGGTTACATTGCAATGCGCTTGGAATCTGATGTACAGTAATGGAGATTTCACCGTTCAACTCTGCCTTCCGCCAGCCGGATACTTATACCATGCGACGAAACCCGAGAGACCAAGTGCTCAACGTCGCGCGCTGGAAAGTAGGACCGATGCGTGGAGGCGGGAGGTAGCTGCTGTCCTTTCATAAGCTTATGGTATCCGATCAACCCGCGAGAGCCGGATCCCAACCTTAAGTAAGGCCTTCTTCTTGGAGCCTGCTCGCGCATCGCAACTCAACAGCCATCATACTTACTGGATAGGATAAGCCAGCATTCTTACCATGCCCTGGGCGGCAAACCCCGTCCTTGAATCGGGGGATCCCACGGATAGAAGCGCCGATCTCGAGGCCGCGCGCAATAGGAGAAGCGCGGACACGCCGAGTCCCGGTCCGAAAGACGATCAGCAGCGCTTGCGCCCCCCGAGCGATCACCTTACCCTCCACCAGTTCTTCTACATATTTATCCTCGACGGGATCGGAGCCGCTGCCATCGCCGGCGGCATCAACTTCGCCATAGCCTACGGTACGCCTCGCCTCTTTCCGATCCGTCCTGAACAACCGTCTTTACGATATAATATACTCACATCGCGTCACTTGTAGCTTTGTACCATGATAAGGGCACGCAGGGCAGCCCCATCCGGCTGTTCCAGTTCCCGAATACCCTCGCCGGAGACGCCGCCGTCACGGTCTTCATCCAATTTCTTTCGACCTGGCTTGTAGAGGCGGTCCGCGTCAACCTCGATCTGCGCAAGGGCGCGGTGCAGCCCATCGGCTTCATCCCGGAGCCGCAATGGAGGTTTCTCCGGTGGTACATGTTCCTAGACCGGCAAGAGCAGACCGACGAGGTTAGGAGCCTCATGCACTGGCTGCGGTTCATATTCTCGCAGCTCCTCAGGTCGCTGATACTGGTGGTCGTGTCCTTCCCGTTCATCTTCGGCGCGTGCATCGGCTTCCTCACGCTCGTCGGACGACGCCACGGCGCGGACTGGGACTGGTACTTCTCGGCTACGTGGGCACCGGAGATCTTCAAGCTGGTCCAGGGGGCGGTGCTTGGGCTGTTGTTCACGCCACCCATGGTCTGCTTCTGGCTTGTGCGGTGCGGCTGGGCGCTGCGGAACATGGAGCGGGAGTCTAACGCGTCGCCCGAGACGACGTACGGCGCCGAGCAGACGAGTTAGATTTTATTAATTATATTAATACACCACGTGCGCGTAATCCAGAATGGCGCGTCACCCCGGACGAGATACCTATTAGCCATACCGCACATCTCCGGCCGTTTCTCTAAACCAGTCATCCGTCGCCAGGGCCTCTTCCGTTGAGGCATAGTTGATGATCGTGCTCTTGGCCGTCGTGTACGCCTGGTAAGCCTCGACGCCATTCTCGACGCCAAGACCGCTCGACGACTTGCTTCCGCCCCAGGGACTACTAGGATCGTTGCGGTGGTGGGTATTCACCCAGGTAATCCCGGCATCGATCCTCTCCGACACGCGGAACGCCTGCGACAGGTCCTTCGTCCAGATACCCGCCCCAAGCCCGAATTCGCTATCGTTCGCCAACTCTACCGCCTCGTCCTCGCTATCGAACTTAGCTAAAACAATCACGGGCCCGAAGGCTTCCTTGCGCCAGATCTGCGTCTTCCGGATATCACCGCCGGCCGTGCCTACGAGTATCGTCGGCGCGTAGAAGTACCCCTTCGAAAAGTCCGTCCCGTCCAATGCGCTCGCGCCCGTCATCCTCCGTCCACCCGTCACCGCACTCGCCATACCGCTGCTCACCGCCTCGTCCACAAGCGCCTCCACATTCCGCAGCTGCTTAGCAGAGATCAGCGGTCCCATCATCGACGCCGGGTTAGCCGGCGCCCCCATGCGCGAGGCAATGGACTCCGTCTTGGCCTTCAGCAGCCCCAAGACGGCGTCGAAGACGGTATTCTCGACAAGGATGCGCGTGCTGGCAATACACGTCTGCCCGCTAGCAATGAAGCTCCCAAATGCAATCCCGTTGACGGCGAGCTGGATATCCGCGCCCGCAAACACGACCAGCGGTGCCTTGCCGCCCAGTTCGGCTGTGTACCGCGCCAGATTCCCGCCCGCGATGGACCCGATCGCGCGCCCGGCCTCCGTCCCGCCCGTCACGTCCACCTTGCGCACGAGCGGGTCGCTCACGAGCGCTTTCCCCGTGAGCGCGCCGTAGCCGGGCAACACGCTCAGCACGCCGTCCGGCAGCCCCGCGGCCTTGAAGATGGCGCCGAGCCTGAGGGTCGTCAGCGGGGTTAGCTCGCTCGGCTTCACGATGACGGAGTTGCCCGCCGCCAGGGCCGGCGCTAGCTTCTTCACGGCGATCAGCAGCGGGTGGTTGAAGGGCGTTATCTGCGCTACTACGCCCAGCGGGACGCGGTCGACGAAGTTGTGCAGCTTGCCTGTTGTCGGGAGGAGCGGGCGCTCTTCCACGCGTAGGAGGGACGCGTAGTATTTTAGCCAGCGCGTTAGGGATGGGACTTGGGCTTTCACTTTGTGTGGGGTTTGGGTTAGTTGTGGTGATGGCTTTGTACGTACAATGGGCCGGGGGGGCTTACTTTCGCGCACGGCTCGGCCTGTCTGTCGCACTTCTAGCTCGATCAGCTCTGCCATCGAGGCCTCGAGTAGAGTCGCTGATTTGTCCAGCACGTCGGCGCGCTGGTGCCGTGATGCTCGCGACCAGACGCCGGATTTAAACGCAGCCTGGGCCAGCGCGATGGTTTCTTTGACGTCGTCATCTGAGGCGGCGTGGCAGCTGGGCGTATCTCTAGTTGAGGATTATTACATCCGGCCTGGGGATACGGTGATGAGGGGGTGCTTACTACGCGAAGATCTCTCCTGTCGCGGGATCTTCTATGGGTATCCTGTGATGAAACTTGTTAAATTGAAAAAAAAAAAGATTCCCCCGTGGTCATTTGCTTTTGGTTGGTGAATTTTTTTAATGACTCGCTTTTGCTCTTTGGTAATAACTTACTGCTCGCCTCTTCCTGGGCGCTCTTCTCCTGCTACCCACAGCTTGTACGGCTCGGTCATCTTGGGGTTGATGGATTGGGGTTTATTAATGGACTTCTGGGTGTTTGAACTTGGGGGAGTTGTTGAGTTGAGAGGGAATGAATGACTCTGATGGGGATGAGCTTCTGCTTCCCTTTTCTTTGATAAGGCGGGCTTGAGTGGTGAGGTTAGCGTCGCCCCTCAACGGTACGTATAGCCACTATCTAGGTAGTCTGTAATCCATCTAGGTATGTAATACCTAGGTAAGCTGGTGGTAACGGTAACGTGTTTTTGATGGTCCGTCTCCGATGATATCTCCGCATTCTCGAACGTCCTGTAAATGATTCCCGCTTATCTGGCCACTTTTAGCGCGGTTCGCGACATTGCCGGTCTTTCGACGCCTTGGGGGATTGGAATGTCGGTGTTGTTGGGTTCTTTTCGTTATCATTAGGTATGGTATGGGTCTCCGCTTGTCGTTGGTCTGTTGATGCGGAACCGGAGGGTCCTTATCACCTATGTTACGTGCCTACGATTGCTTCGCTATTAGGTAGGTATGCTTTTCGGATCGGGGTTTGTGTCTTGTCTAGTCGGCTTTGTCGCATGAAGTTTTACTCCCGAAGTTGATAGATGTTACCGTAAATAGGAAGGATGGCTCGAAAGAGACGGTATGGTATTTTACATAGATACTTGAAACTGGACCTTTTTGAATTCAGGATGACCGCATCGCGCCATTTGAGGGCTTGATCCCTCGGTTGGGTACCCCCCCAACCATTCATATATACAGAAACCAGCAATATACAGAGTAACGCGTAGACACTTGAGATGATAAACCTCCCCGGCTTGAATGCGCAATTTAAAGAAGAAGCTCGATATTCTCAGCGCGCTACCGATGCCAGTAAAAAGGCCTGGGTCTGGCGGTGGGCGCGGAATAGGCTTCTTCGGACGATGTCGTGGTGGCCTGCGCGGCAGTAGCTACAGGCGTCGTCTCCGTGCCTGTGTATATTGGGCCGGCACCCGTAGGCATCGGATGGCTAAGCGGTGGGATTGTCTCCGCCGTCACGCCGCTCATGACCGTCGGACCTGGAATCTTATACGTCGACACTCCCTCGTAGATATTCAAGTGGACGCTTGGGTCTTCGGGGTCGTACAGTTCTGTCCCGGGTATTCCGCTAGGTAAGACCGTACCCTGCCCCTCGATGCGGATATTGAAGCACTGGGGATAATTCTGAGCGCCGCGATCGACGCTCGCGGTGTGCAGTGCGATGATCTCGGAGCGCAGCACATAGAACCCCGGTTTGATCATCGGTGGAATCTCGAGTATCCAGGAATGATTGTTTGCGATCAGGAGATCGCTAGCCCAAAGCCCGCCGGGTCCCGTCGTAGTGTCAGCTCCGTCAATCAGGCCAAGCTCGCTGATCTTGAAGAAACGCAGATCGTTCTTGTCGACGTCCTCGCACGGTTGGTTTTCGCCGCAGGAGGCGAGATAGTTCATAACGGGGCCCTTATGATCTATCGGCCAGCCGTTCCATTGGATTTGGACATGATCGCCGGCGGATATGAGAGCGTGGGCGTGAGCGCTTTTGCCATTGCGTTGGCATATGATGTCCGGGGTCGTATATCCTTTCGGGTTCACAAAGCTTTGATCGAAGACTGAGTTGGACCAGCCAATACTCAAGGGGTCCGCATCAGGCAGGGATGGATTCCACCCATTATAGAATAATCTGTTAACGTTGATATTGGAGATGAAGCCGTGCGCGTCACCTAAAGAGACGTGGTAGGCAAAGCAGAGCCATCCAAGATAAGATATCGTCTGCATGTTATCATGCCGTGTTGTGCGGTCACCTCCAGGTCCTGGGACAAGTACGGCAGCCTCACAGGAGCGGCGCTCACTGTATACTAGATAGATAGCTTGTCGGCCGCAGTGCTGGATCACAATAGAAGCGTGTCCGGTCGCAAGATTCGTAGGGTTGACTGTTCAATCACCGGTATGCATACCCATCAGGAAAACCAATTGGGCACGACGGACGAATGTTGGAATCCATTGGCGGGGCCATAGTAAATAAGTCGTAAACGCCCCATGTGATCGAGTATGAGGACTATCTAGTAGATCGGTAGAAGCCTACGTGCTTATTGCGACATACGGAGTTACGGATGGTATCGAAGGTAGGATGTAGATAGCCCTTGCGCACATCCCCCACGAACACATATTGACCTACCAGTAGAGGGCAGGTTCTCTTGAATGTGAGACCCTCTTCCTATACCTGATTCAGCAGTCTCAAACTCGCCGCCGCGCATTCTTACATGCTGAGGATCCGTCTGGCGTAAAACGTGGGACTATGAGAGAGCCAGCGGGATGGTTCTCCGGATCGACGTTTTATGGACGAAACCATGTTCTCACAACCATTCTTAAGCTTCCGTTGAATCCACAATGAGCCAGGGATTTGTCTGCGCGAGACCCGGGCTAGTGGTTCGGTGGATGACGCCTTGCGCCCTTCTCCAGGTGAGGTTTGTCGAGGGCCGTTTTCCTACAGTCTGTCGGACATGAACTCGCAACATTTTGATTGTGGCAGGACGGCATTGCGGCGATTAGCGGCTCGGTGCTTGAGACTCCGAATCCGGGTTAGGCGGTGATCATCGGTGTCCCAAGGTCACTCAATTAATACCCAGTGTAGGATCAGACTGGTGGGTTCGCCGGCTGTGACCTCTTCACAGCGCCGTCGATTGCTGGCTTTCAAGTCTCCTCATTCATTCAGTTCGGCGCAGCTCCGCATGTAGAAGGGCGGTGGCCATCTTCAGCAAGATGTGCCTTCTTGGCAGGCTGCGGTGCTGAGAGCAGAAAAAATAGGTAGGTATATGAAAATGAGTCGCTGGACGGATCGTGGATAAGGGAGGTCAAATATCGTCTTAAGCGTGTACCGTACGAGCCGAAGACGACACACTGTTTTCACGGCCCGGCGACCCATAGGAGATACATAGTATGGAGACTGTCTAATACACTGTATGGCGAAGATTGCCTCCGTGGGTGGATCGTCTCCAGGCGCGTCGAAAATCCCTACTGCAATAAGGAAATGCTGAACTTCTTCCGACACAATCTAGGCACATTGTGGATGCGCCGATGAGCCAGGCATGAACCACGCCCCAGCTCGAAGGCGTCAAGCCGTCAATCGAATGTAGTTTATATGTCCCTACGTCCAGGGGAATACACTCATCTTCCTACGATGATATCGATTTCATCATTCCATTGTGCGAGCGGATGCTGGGCTGTGGCTTGGATTCACTACACAAGCAATAAGACAGGCAAGATTTCCCAAGTGTGATCAAACCCACGGTGCTATAACGGTCGGCCATCCATGGGCTGCACCTCGTCTTCCCCTGACGCTGCCCCCAGCTACCTAGTTCGCCGACGCAGCATCGAATGCCTGAATGAGCGCGGGGTACCAAACATCCGCCATCTTGGCATCGCCGTTCGCGTTGGGGTGCACGCCATCGCGTAGGTCGGCGGCCGCGTCGAACCCTGTATACTGATCTACGACTGATATTGGCGACTCCGTTGTGCTGAGCCCCTGAGCCCAGGTCACGATAGCCTGGTTGAGACTCTCGACTGCGGTGTTATAGCTACCGATGCCCAATGGAATGATTTGCGCAACCTTGAAAGACGCATTAGCTCGCTTGCCCTCTGACGTCCATTGAAGATACTATCTGTGGCAAATACTGACGATGATCTTCGTGTTTGGGTTGCTAGTCCTCATCACGCCGACGAGCGTAGTGAAAGCGTCGATGATCTGGTCGGTCGGCTTGTTCTGCTGCACAATATCATTTGTGCCGAGGTGCATGGTGATAACGTCTGCCGGGTTGCTCTGGAGCCAGCCGACTAACTCGGCGCTGTTGGCGATGTCGATGGCGAGGAATCCCGAGTGGCCTTCGTTGTCGCGGTCATATGCCGTGTCTCCGCAGCCGACATCTGTTGTCCCCGACCCTACAAAGTCTACCGACGCGTATTCGGTGCTCTGTAACATCTCCCATACCAGAGCCCTCCAGCAGGTGATTTCGGTGATAGAGTCACCGAAAGGCATATAGCGGAGGGTGCTAGTCTGAGCAACCGCTGCGCCAGCAAGGAGCGCGGAACAGAAGATCTTCGTGGCAACCATGATGATGACTGGAAGAAAGCTTGTTGATTAACGGTATCTGATTAACGGGCTTCATGGAGTGTTCCTTGGGGGTGGGAATGCCATCATATATAGTTCTATCGATGGGCAATATACCCGAGGATGGCTTTGCAATCGTCTGCATCTTGCGGCATCATTACTACTCTACCACCGAAAGAGCTTACATTCCGTTCCAAGAAGGTTGTATTTCAGGCCAAAATGTGCTTCATCGTGGGTGTTGTCCTGCCGGGCTCGGGGAACTTCCTAGATGCTAGGAATATAGCCGGAATAAGACCCTGCCGCCTCATGGACTATTCCCACCAATAAGTCTGGGTCCAAGACACTGCCATTTCTAGATCGGGAACTCCGCTGGCCCGGACTCATCGGGGTATTTATCATGCTAAGCTCGTTTATCCCCCGGGCGCCGGGGCGTACAGAATAGACACACGGGCTAGAATCCCCAATTTTACCTATCCCTGCCTCTCATGGCTGGGCAGTACGTAATAGACTCGGACCACGGCTTTGTAGTACTTTGTTTTGTATGTCAATGTCGAACCTGCTCTTTCTGGCTCTCAACTATCTACAATATGGGTGTCCAGGGGTCCAGCTTCCATTTTGTATCAACCGTCGACAGGGCAGCACCTGACTTAGAAGTTTACGTTGTGGTATTAGGCAGGGTCGAGAAACTGCCCGGTGTCGAAAATGTCCTGGCAGGTGAGAGTCACCGCCTCCTGCCCCGGACCTTGTGGTCCACCAGAGGTTACTATCATCATTCGCGACTCCTGCGATTACACGGAAACAAAGTCATGACTTCTCGATGATAGATGATCGAAAGTCCCCATAGTGCTAGAGGATTTTGCTCCAATTTAACCCATCGACTCCCCCCTCAGGACTCTCTACCTATAGACACTTATTGATGAACTGCCAGCTACCTCCATGTAAAGTATCCGGAGCTCTACTGGAGGGCTAGGTCACCTAACGAACCATCAATTACGTTGCCCATCACTGCCTTTTCTACGTACAAAAACTCGATACCCTATGAAAAACTAGTATCTACCACCGATAATACGAATCGCAACCCACCGTCTACAGGCAGCTTTGTACAATGGCATTCAACATATACACCTCGGACAGCGATAGCAAGACCGACAGCCGCGAAGGTATCCTTCAGAGTCTTCGTGATATGATCAAGCGGGTTGATCCTCGAGGGTAAGAGCCATACAACCCAACGAACCCTATTCATTAGATCAGTGGTAGATAAATCTAACATACAAGAAAAAAGATCCTACCACATTGAGCCAACATGGCGCGTAAACGGAATGCCAGTGTCACGAAGCTCCAGTCCCGACCTACCCCATCCCAGGGACAGAAGACTTCGTGCCGGCCCTGACCTATCTCGCATTATGGGCCCGAAAAGATATCGCAAATACGACTACGGAACAAGGCTGAGCTTCAACCCTTTCATACGTGGCCTGCATAGTTCTGAGCTTCGAGAAGTCATCATGAACGCCTGTCTCAAGAACATGGATACCCACAGGGATGTCATCTCGATCTTGAAGCGCATGCAGAAGAGAAGACCCAGGCCCATCTCTCACGACGGACGCGTCCGGAATCCCACCGTGGGCCTGTACCTGTACTGCCGTACGCAGCGAGAACTTGTGGACATCGTGCTCGAACTGGAGAGGAATGACGACACCGGCTACTTCAAACAGGATGTACGAGACTTGGTCATGGTGATGAAGGAGAAAGAGGGAAACAGACGCTTCTTCGCCTGACTAGATTATTTTTGCAGCTGCGATCCTTGTCTCAGCCTCGAGGTGTAATGACAGCAACGTCCAGAATAGTGTTGATAACATTACTATGCTCATGTTACGCCCCTTTTCCCGGGCCTGATTAGCAGGCGGATGCCGAAGGCATTAATTAAGACAGCTATGACTCCTATTCGATTTTCTACAATGATGGACCCCCCCTGTGTTTGGTGTTATCCTCGAGAGATTTGCCAGAGAGACTGTGCTCTTAGCCTAGGAGGGGCGAAAGGGGCTGACAATACCCCTGAGTGCACAAATATACCACTATTTGTTCAGATACATCAGTATGCTGGTTCTCTCGTGCCCTGTTTAGGGGCTCTCATAGAAGGCGAGCACTCCTGTGCCTAGGCTGATAAGCCACGAACTCAAAGAAGGCAGGAATGAAGAAAACATCGCCGGCGCCCCGCAAAATATCGTCGACAGCCCCGTATAAATCCTTAACCTGCCTTCTCTCTCCAGGTGCTAGGACCGCCATGCCCTTTACCTCTTCCCTCTCCCACAATTTGGACCTCGAGTCTTTCTTTTTCACCTTTCAACCTCTCCGTCCTTCATCCTTTTACCCACTGCGCGCATCCTTCATTCTTCACTTGTAATCGCCTCCCGTGCTTTGTCGTCTGGTCTCGTCGACGGCAAGCTCGAAGCCACCAATAAAGACATTTCTTGTCTACCTAGGTAAGGATACTCTGTCAAGTATTTCGGGCTTCGGCTCTTGTTTCCCTTCACCTTTGGCCCTTGGGGCTTTTATGACTGAAGCTGACGAAAAAAATATCCTTCATCAGACCATGATGGACGAGGTCATGAATTTGTCTTCTAGAGTCGAGGATGCTCGACGCTCTATCCTAAGGGTGATGTATCCAAACAAGTTCACGAGCGACGCCCGGGACTTTCCTTCCTTGACCAAGGTTTTGATTTGCGGTGACGAATCCCCCGACGGGCCTTTGATGATAGAGGCCCTGACGGGGATCCAGATCTTACCGCCAGACAAACCATATACACCGCTCGTGATTGAAGTCCATTTTCGATTTGGCGTCATGCGCAGGTTGCTGATCGATATCATCCCTGACAGCAATCGGCCCGCAGGAGAGCAAGCGGATCTTATGGATGCTGCGTATTTCGTTATCAGCCACGACGCAGATGAGATAGCCGCTACGATCAACACGGTGATGGAAAACCGGGAGACAATGGGCGCTGATAGTCCTTCCGGCAAGGCGTCTATCCATGACGTTCTAAGCATAACTATCCTGGAACCAAACGTTCCAGAAATCACCCTGATAGATCTCCCCCGTGTGAACCCTGAATTCGATGAGCTGGCTGACAAATACCTCAATGACCACAATGTCATCTTGCTTGATGTCGTCAGTGCTGCTGAGTATGTCAACAGTGATAAACGAGTCGCCGAGCGAACAGCGTCGATCATTCCACGGGGCCATCATACCCTGGGTCTTCTGACCGATGTCCAGGCGCTAGAGCGCGGGTCGGATCTGGAGGCCGAGTTTCTAAGACTTGCCAAGAATGAGTACTTGAGGACCACCATGTGCTGGGTTGTTTTCAAAAGCAACGTTACGGCCCCATGGCCGGCAATCAACTGGGGAATGTACATCCACCACGAGGTCGCCTTTCTCCAGAGCTCGGTCTTCAATGAGATTAATGAGGAGTACCTCGGGTTGAAGGGGTTGCGTTTTCAATTGGCCTGTGAGGCCTCTAGGAAGATTGTGGGTCGCCATGAGGATTTGAAAAGAGTATATACGGATATGGTTCTGGATGTTCGAACCAAGTTCAAGCTGCTGGGTCCCCGGCGTGTCGATCCGGCGCAGTGCCGAGCGTACCTCGAGAGAATCAGCCGCTTGCTGAGTGATCTCACCGCGTCCGCCAATCGAGGGAATGGACTGGAAGGCCTTTTCGACCCGGCCTTGATTGATCACGCCTGGATTGACCCGCTCGACTTCAAGTTTCAAATCATGTGCCTACGAAGTCCCATCCTTGCCGCCAAAACTTCGTTCGCGAATGAGATGGCTAAAGGTCTCAGGCGCTCTATACGTCCCACATTGTTCGGTTACTATGGACCTCCGCTTCCGCCTGGAACCCGCCTCCGTCACCATCAGACTGCTATCGCCCCGATGCTGCTGCGATGGCAGGCGTCGAAGGTGTGGATCGAGAAAGCCCTAGATCGGGCCCATGGATGCGGAGTCCCCCCAGATGAGGGCGGCAACCCGAATTATTGTGCCGCAAGTGAGTTGTTCTCGAATTTGACCGAGAATTGGGAGGATCTAGGCCAGCGCTACATCGAGAACATCCATAGAATTTGCTGGTGTTTCATACACGATCTTCTTTCAAGAAAAGCCCCTCGCTTTGTGAAGGAGAACATCATGTGAGTTATACCCCCGTCCCTCGCGAAATGGATTTCAGGAATGCGAAATCTCCTCCCCCCCCCTCTTTTTTTTTCATTTACATAGAGGCTGAATATTCTGACTCGTTATGGACAGGCGCGAGTATATCACAGGACCCCTGAGAAAGCGCTGTAATGGTGCTCTCATCGTGTTCCGCAGGATATTGCGCGCCTACAGAACCCTGACCGAGGATGGAAGCTGGCCAACCGAGAGAATGAACCAAGAGGATATCCTCAGATACGTACTGAACGAGTACGATGTAAGATAAAAGCCATTTGATTTTAAAACCCCCCCAAGGCCGCCGAAGTTAACCAAGCGCTACAGGAAACCATTGGACACTTCATTGACGAATTGTCTAATCGCGTCGAAGCCCATATCATGTTCGCTCTCGAAGATCTTTTCCTGCCCCTGGGAGCTGAAGACCTGGATGATGAGGCGGTTATGGCGCTAGCCATGGACACGGAAGACGTCCATCGACAGCGAGCGGCCCTTTGGGACCGAAAGAGAAGTCTAGACACGGTGACCAGACACTTCTTATTTATTGACGACGTTATCGCCGCCGCCGCCGAGGTTGATGATTCCGACGTTGACTCGGCCTTTGAGTCGAACTTTGACTCGGATGTCGTGAGTACATCTCGGCCAGCAGACTTTTTTTTGGGTATATCTACTAATATTCAGGGATAGGAGAACTGAGGTTTCCCCAGAGCAATGACACGCTATGGACGACGGTGGAGTTTGCTAGTGGAGTATGAATGTGCGTCCATGTGAACAGATCCGGAATGGTTTTCGAGGGCTATTAAAGTCATATAAAGGAGTGCTCATGTCTAGATGGTCATAAGGGGGGGTTTTGCTTTGATTGCTTCAATAGTAGTCCTCCACCATGTGATGGTTAGAGCTGTCATTAGACTCATTACTCTAGATAGATGATGTTGCTTCCTGAATGCAATGCTTAGTCCTCCAGGGAAAAAAAAGAAAACGCCACGCCATGCAGACTATCTCGTGTGAATGAATTCCCAACGCCTTGCACACAAAACTAACCGAAATTAAAAAGGGGGTGGAGGAGGCAAGGTTGTTACTACTGCATACTAGTTTTACCAAATCCGCTTCGCCACCATTTCATACCGGACCACCTTCGCGAGTCCGTCATCGCCCTTCTCCTTGAATTTCTCCTGCGTCTTCCGCTCCCGCTCGCGCATCCTCGCAAGACCATCAGGGTCATCCTCGTAGATCCATTTCCTCCTCTCGTCGCCGATCTCCACACTGCTGAATGCACCAACCCGCTGTCCGGGCTGGGAGAAGTTCTCGTATTCTGCTTTTCCGGTCGCGATCGCGTGTTCTTTCAACCTCATCATGGTGTACCGTTGGTGAGAGTAGCGGAGCAGAAGCATGCCGAGGAGCAATTTGATAATTAGTAGTACAATCCAGGCGAGAAAAAAGAACACTAGCATTGTCAGGAGTGCGATTACGTCGTCAGACGAGAAGGACCACCATGGTTGGTCCTGTGATGACTCGTGTGGGTATACGGCGCGACCGAGTGCATGGCGAATGAGAGTGTCGAGCTGCTCGAAAGCCGCAACCATAGCTGCTGAAGATGGCGTTGAGGACTCGACAGACAGCTCGGCGGTCGAAGTTGGCATGGGAGAGGGTATATGGGTGGCAAGGAACATGTGGTATACCTGGAACGATGCACGGATGAAGAGACTAGACAATGGTAAAAGTGGTAAACCCAACCGACGTGTCAAGGAGGGAGCAGAGAATGCCTATTGAATGTGTCAGAAGATGGTTGGGCGAATCATCGGAAAGGGGGGTTGACCGGAGCTTACATTCGTGTAGTAGTCCTTACAGAGGATATCCAGCATCCGCCTGTATATTGTCGGTTTGACATTATTGAACTTATTGATATATGCGTGCTTGATCCAGTCGACGAGCATCTCAATACCGATAACGACAACAAACGGGGAAAGCACCTCGCCTGATTGAAGCCATGCTGGTAAGACTGTAAAGCTGGCGGGTAGGATAGAAGTTGTGTGCATCGGCCCGGTTTTCAGACCGCTGCCGTCAAGTTCGCTCCCGGCTCCTGGCACCGAGAGACCACCGACTTCCACCACATTGCGCATGCCAATGATCAACAATATAATCCATGTCTGGAAGCGTTCAACCACATCGGAGCAGGTGAGTTGAAATAAATTCTCTTTTTCGATCTTTTTGAAAACGCTGCCCTTGATCTCGACAAACTGATTTGATATGAGCAGGGTCAATAGCGAATTAGAATACGAATTTACTGCAACGTTCAGTGTGATTACTTGGTAGAATAAACACCAAGTGTGGACAACGTTGTATATCAACGAGAGCACAAACATGCCAAAAGGCAGCAATACTTTAGACCTTCCAGAACTATTTCTCGAGAGAGTCTCTGAGCTAAAGAGACACTCCAAGATGTCCTGTCCGATGGCTGAAAGTAATCGGTCGGCGACCTATGGGTATTTATTAGATTAAATATGTATCAAAGGTTCCGGCGTAGGGCTTACCTCAAGGATGTTATAGATAACATAGAGCTTCATAGATGACTGTGCACGAATGAAATGGTACATTCGGCTCGCATCGAGGTTTGACAGAGCAATAGCACTGCAGATCAGAACGGCACCTTGTAAAAGATCGGCCTTGTGGTAAGATGTCAAATTTGAAGGAATCGACTTTGTCCTACGATGTCGAGAATGCCCCGGCCGAGGCATCGCGTGCTTGGGAGGATGAAATACCCCGCTAGCATTTGATCTGGGTTGCTCTCCTGAAGAGGAAGGCCCGTGTGAATCAGATATGTTGCGCTGTCTCGCAACCCCATTCTGTCTGGCCGTCGAACTGCCACCCCTTGCTCGACTCCGGCTCTGTTCGGCATCACTTGGTGCCTGGCTGTTGTCACTTCGACCACGGGAAAGCGTTCTGCCCCTCCGACCTCTACGCCACAGACGGCCGATGCCCAACCAAACGAAGCCCACTACCCATCGAAGCTCTTTCCAGATGACATATAACCACCAACTCACAAGTACACCGACAGCGGTGAGAAACCTCATGGGTAGGATGGTGAAAGTATACAACCAGGCGTCAAAACAAGCCAAGGTACCGAAATACATGATTTGCTCGAGGTAAGGCGGAAGAAGCAAGGCGTTGAGCAGTCGCTCGAATTTCACGGCACTGGATTCATAAGGGGTATCTGTCGGCTGAGAATGGTGTATGTATAATGGACTCGGCCGCTGGCCAGCGAGCTCCAGTTGTAAGTGTGTGGGAAGTGACATCGGCGGGAGAGGTATCGAAGTAAGAAGAGGTGACAGCGGCAAAGGGGGGGACTCGGGGCGCTCTGCAGGCTGAACGAGGTTCGTCTTGGTAGTAGCCTGGGATGGTTTAGATGGTAAGTTGAGGTTAAGCGGTGTTGGTCTAGGGAGGCGGTTGAAGGAGTTCCGTCTATCATGAAGGGGTGCGGTCATAGGAGCGCCGGGCGGTGGTCGTCGACTAATAGGGGGACTGGAAAGAGTCCGGGCGGATGGAGGCGGCCGTTGGAAATCGGCAGCTGTGGGTCGCGGATTGTTTCTGGCTTCCGCCGAGCCGTTTGAGTGGGCGGAAACACGCCTGCGCCGTACCGGTATCTCGATGTCGTCCTG
This sequence comes from Xylaria intraflava, assembly GCA_022385655.1. Taxonomy (NCBI): domain Eukaryota; kingdom Fungi; phylum Ascomycota; class Sordariomycetes; order Xylariales; family Xylariaceae; genus Xylaria; species Xylaria intraflava. The sequence continues at coordinate 37,094 of MU279849.1, read as the reverse complement.
GAGCTCAGGCACGGAGTGCGACATGTCCGTGACGGCACTGGCCGACGAGGGGTATTCTGCTCCATTGGGTTTGCGCTGCGTAATGACAACAGCGGGCACCGGCAGAGAGTGCGACGCCGACGCCAAAACTTGCATTTGAGAAGCAGAGAGCCTCTTAATGTTCTCCTGGCTTGCTTTTCTAACGCTCAACGGCGCGCGGGGCTTGGACGTTACAGCACCGACGTGTTGTTCCAGTTGCAGCGCTTTCAAGTTGTCTCCTGTTGTTTGCGACGAAAGCCGGTCGCTATCGTGGGTTGGCCCGGCATTGGGAGAGGGTGAATGGTCGACTGTGTCGTTCTCTGTGGCCGTCTCGTCCCTGAAGCTCCCTGGATAGTCGGAGGCGGTGGGGGCCGTCGGGGTACTGTTGAAGTCGGGACAGGAATCGGTTGGCGGTGTTGGGCATTGTGTCGCAAGTCGCCTCGTGTCAACCAGCGGTTCATCTGCCTCGCCGCGCCTCTTCTTGACAGTAGTATCGCTGCAGTCCGCGTCCATGCCCGCCATCATCACGTCTTCGCGCCCGTCTGCTTCGCCGGACAGTCGGCCAGGCATCGTTCATTCCGTCGTCTCGCAGTTTGAGGGCGGCGTGGGCGATACAGAGCACATCGTTGGCCTAGTCCAGCTGTGTCTGGGCAAAGCTGGCAAGTTGTAGGAATCACCGGTTGGTGACACATCCTCTGATCCTGGGGCATTCCGAGACAAGGCCAGAAGGCGAGAAGGCGATATGCGATAAGACGATAACCAGCACAGTGCCAGACAGTGTCTTAAACAGCCACTCGCACCTCGAACACTGTATGAGGGTTGGTGACGAAAGAATACCTACCTATGTAGACCCGTCAAGACGTCCAAGGCCCTCGTTCTGCCTACCAGTCATGTTCCCATGTCTCCCGCTCGCAGCAACACCATGACTTCGTAGATAGTGAATCTGGTACCATATCATCTATATCATCCAGATCAAACAGTTTTTCATCGGAGTTTTAATGCCATATAAGTATCTTGGTATCGACCGCGGACTGTCGACTACGTCGGTGTCGAGTGCCCGGGTTTCATCATAGGTTAGTTCTGAAGAGAATAGCGGATCGCAGAGTTATTATGTATGATTGAGGAGATGGGCCCTCTTTCCGTCGCCTGGAGGTTCTGATGATTGAAACTAAATGTATCGGCGTGTTTAGCCAATTCTTTCCTCCGACCGGTACCGCCGACCTCGCGCGAACTTTGAGGAAACGACATCACGACCCTCGGACTTCTCCTTGGTCATGTAATGCTATTCTCTCAAACTAATCGTCGCTTGCCGTCACTTGCCGTCGCTGACAAGATCAGCCATGCCATGCGTAGCCTGCCGGTATACAGCTTGCGCCTGTAGAGAACAACTTAAAATGTGCGGCTACCCGCACTCGCCGAGCAAGTGTCAGCCGAGTAGATATAAAGCAGCCCACCTCGAACCGACTTCGAAGAACATACGTGCGATCTCTCTCTAATTAGCGGCTCCTATTTCAACTATTCAGCCCTCTAGGACGTGGGACACCCGTCTCAGACCACCCGCCTCGAAGCTCGCGATGAAGAAATAATTTTCCCAGAGCCGTCTTTCTAATACTGCTTTGATCAAACATGGAGCTTTACGGAGGAGTGCGCTGTCTATACATTTTCGTTCGATCCCTGTGGAAGCAGCCCTGCCCAGACCCCCGTCCGGAAACACCAAACCGAGCTATTCCGTTCTTGCAGTTACCAGTTGAGCTGGTCTGGCTCGTAGCAGAGTTCCTTACGCCGGCTGAAATTGCTCTGTTTTCTCTCACATGCCGTCCAATTCGGGCTGTTCTTGGAGAGGGCTCAAGTGCTGCCCACCTTTCACGCGACGATTACCTTGCCTATCTCGTTGGGCTCGCCCGAGATCTGCCTAAGCAGTGGGTGTGCGGCGTTTGCACGGCCCTTCATCCGACTCTCAAGTTCGACACACCTTCAGCTTTTAATCTTCGTCGCGCCTCATGCCCCAAGCATCATGCCGGTTATAACAGGCCCAATATGTGCCTTGGCAGATTTCAGATCTGTCTGGAACATCACCATGTTCAGCTCGCGCTCAAATACACTCGTCTACAGCAGCGTGAATACAACTCCTACCTCCAAGCCCTATTGAAGCCCTATCATACGAGATACTATAAATCGAGTTCACGGACAATTAGTCCTCATAAGACATTTTACTCGGCTTATCCTAGAGTTGTTACGGACAACCATGGCAATCTTAGGTTCCTTCTTCTCTCTACCTGGCAATATCTCAGGGGAAGTAGAGACATATCTCTCAACAACTTGGGGGGACGGATAATTTGCCCCCATCTTGATTTTAACTTTTGGACTTACCATCATTACCACACCAACGCCCTCGCAACGGCTGTTCATCAAGTGTTCAAGGCCGAAGACACAAACAGCAGCGAAGAGCGGGCCGGCGGCTGCCCCCGTTGCGCTACTGACTTCTCGGTGCGGCTGAGCAGGGGAGATCTATTGCTCTACGTCTGGCAGGATTTCGGGCCGGAAAGCTCCCCTTTCGATCTCGCTTGGCAATCCCAAATTATGGGCGGCAGCTTGGTACCCGGCGTCTTTAACAACTCGCCGTGGTCCGGTCTTACGCTATATCACGAGCCGGGAAGCGTAAAGAAGCTCTATTACGAATCCGAACCCGAATCACGCCCCGACCTAGCGTCGAAGCGGGTCGTGTGAGAGTGAGACCCCGGTCCACCCTACGAATTCTGTACACTATACGGAATATGGATGAAAAGCCCCTTCTTTCTCTTGGGTCTCTTCTCTTCTTCGCGTAAGGGACTATGAAGCGCCATATACAATATCCACCCCTGCGAGCACACATACCCACTCTTTCCTACGTTTGTGTGCCCGTTGTACTCGGCTGCTTTCTATCCTTTGTCATTTGGGGATGTTGTAACCCAAGCGGCGAGTTCTCTCCTGCAGAACATATCACATGTCAGAAGATTCTCGGTATTAGCATTTGCAACACCAGCAATCAAACCGTTCGTTCTATGTAAGGCACTGCTTGGATTGCGGAATTGGCTGTCTTATCCCCCCAAGATCAAAGATAGTGCTCTGTTGACAACATTCATAACGCCCTGGGTGTTGAAGTTGGGCGCATGGCTGGATCTGCCCGGGTGACTGGCTATATGGGCAATTTACGTGCGTGCTACATAATAGGGCATATGAATCATCGATGTTTAGCGATAGATGGATGTATAGGTATGTACGGAAGACGGATTTGAATTAAATGGGAACCGTGAGCCACTATAAGGCCACTGTTACGACTACTTATAGCGGACTTATAGCGGTCTACGGTTCCCATTTAATTCAAATCCATCTTCCGTATATAGAGATATTTCACGCACCTTCACTGGGGGAGAGACTTAAAACTCAATGCCAACCGAACGGGCGAGCGCGTACTATAGACCTCGTGAGAGAACTACTAGACATCAACCCAGATAATATGAAATCTTCGTGCCTAGATACGAAGAAGGTACATAACCAGACTATGGAATTCCGACCGTTGGCTGCGGGCTGCTTCGATAGTATCATCCGTGGGTCTTTCGGGCAGCTTAAAATGATGGATGATTTACCGGTAGTGTCCTGGTTTTCTTTCAACTATGGAGACGACTTCGAGTTCGGGAAGGATTTTGCCGTAATGAATAGAAGGAAAACGAGTTGATTCTATTGTCCTACGTGCTTGTGTTGGTCAGCGCTGGGGTCTTTTCTCCCGCTATATAGATGATATTCAGACTCGTCTTCACTCGTGTCGATGGAAGGTCGAGGTCCCGCGCTCCCCGGACCACTCCGGAAAACCGGACCCGAGGTGGGCCAGCTATGAGTGAGTCGTGTCGCTGACTACGGACGTACGAACGTCGGACGTATTAAAATCTTGATGAGCAGTTCACTTGGATTCAAAGCCCTCCCCTCTACCGGACGACTCTAAAAGATTATCACAACGGAGACTGATGTACGGAATATTAAGGGTCACAGCTTCACCGCGCTGGGAAGCCCAACCGGGTGCCACGCTCCACTATCGCTATAATAGGGGTAGATAGATAGAGCTTCGCCAGCGCCTTGGCCCCCAACACAGCGCCCAACCTATAGGTACCTTTTAGTGGGGTGTCCGTGCTGGTGCCGGCCACTTACCAATTCCGTCTATCAGAGCTACAAAATAGGGTTGGTGGTCATACCATCCCTTATTGCGAACATTTTATAGGTCAACTGGACGGAATCGGTAAATGGACGGAATTGGTATGGATCTTGTTATTAGGTACCCCACCTAGTGGATCACACGGGGCAATGATTCACCAAAATACAGCTCGCGGAAAACGGGAGCCCTTCCCCTTCTACCACAACACCACAGCCACAACTCAAATCTCAAAAAACACCATGGCGGAGAACCAAGAAGACAAGCTTTCAGCTGCTATGGCTGCTGTTGAAGGAGGTAGCTCACAGAGGGCGGCAGCTAAGTTATACGGCGTCTCAGCGACCACCCTAAGCAGACGACGTCGTGGGGGGCTAACTAGGTCAGAGGGCAAGGAATCCAGTCTAGTACTCTCCTCAGACCTAGAAAAGGAACTGGTGGCCTCTCTACTTCACTACGAAAAGCTCGGTAGAAGTCTTCACCGCCGGGAGATTCACCAGATCGCTGCCAGTATGCTACGTGCTCAAGGCAAACCAGACCACCTGGGCAAGAATTGGGTAGATCGGTTCCTTCAACGGCACCCGGGCATACGAACGAAGCATCAAGCAGCTCTAGAGGCTGGCCGTTCTGCCCGAGACCTCTCTGACCAAATTCAGCCATCATCTGAAAGGGACAAAGCCCCGCGCAAGAAGCGCAACTTCCAGCCCCGGCGCGTCGCCAATAATCAACCAGAGAAGCCGGTATCTGTTATTGGGCTTGGTACGGGCGCGGCGAACATGATCTCTGAAGACATTCGAGGTCTATACAAAGATATCAGAGTTACTTCTCAGTTTAAGCAACACATTGTGCCGCTTGAAGTGCGCGATCAGTTTCTTGCCGTAGAGGAGGACACTCCAGAGTTCACTTTTCGGGAGCCAAACGCCGAGGGAGTCCCCTCATCTTATAGTGCGTTGTCAACACATGACACTTTACTACGCATTGTCCGTGCCGCAACAAAATCAGAGCAATACAAACGCTCGGAGGCAGCTTGGAATCACCACGTACATACACCGCTTCTGGAGCTTGTTTTCGGATCGGATCCGTGGGAGCCGGACGGCGTTGGCGCCGACCAGCCTGCTGTTGCGAGGTTTGAGGCCGTCATGGGTTCCACAATATCGAGTGTCACCATCCCATTCATACAATCATCGCAACCGGATCAGCAGCCCAATCTTGCGTGCCCAGTTCCGCTGGATCGCTCGGCGGATAGGTCGAATGCAAGTAGCACTGGCGCCATTGATCTAGGCCGGACCAATCTCAACAAGATTCATAACCACAGCGAAAGTAAGAAAGTCGACTACGTGCTAGTGATGTACATCAATGAGAAGGAGAAGCTTCGGCAAGTCATCTGGGACAGTACTTTTGAGGATGAATTCGGTTACGGTTATGCCAACCAGGCTTCACAGTTGAACTTATTGCACAGCCCAATCGCCGTGCCTATTAGAACAAGAATTACTCCGTCACAGGTCGGCCCTCTCGTTCAGGTCGGTCCTTGGATATCAGCTTGGCATAAACGTATGTGCAAGCTTCGCGATCGCCTTTTCCCGTTGACACTGTCGCCTTACCTTCCTACCGGCTCGACCCAGACGCCCCGGAGACTCGTCTCGGTGCCCCTCATAGAAGTGGCATCACATGAATGGCTCATCTACTTTGCTTGCGATTCAGACCTGTCCATTAATGTGTACGGCCCGCTACGTCTCGGCTCTACTGCTACGGTATTGGAGATATATACCTTGGTAGCATCTTTAGCATGCGTGAAAAGATGGATTGAGACAACTTTCCACGAGGCTATTGAAGCCTGGTTTATGCAGGCGTAGAATAAGCGTGTTGTCAGCCCAGAACTGCTCAAGAGGTGGATGCATCACGACACGTGGTTCAGAAGCGGCGCGATATAAATACCCCTTTAAGCGCCATTTTCATGTGCCGGATCCATTATCTATCAAGAGTACTCCCACTAACCAATATTTTGAGCCGTTAGGTGCCACATCCCTCAGTCTCACCATGTTCCTCGATACGGTTCCAAAGCATTATGCAGCCTGCCCCAAACGCCATCATGCCATGTGCGAATTTCCTCCCACTCAGCGACCGTTTGGCTCAGGAACATCAGCCAGCCACCAACGATAAAGTCCGCGTAATCGGGCTCCGCGCCTCCTATGAAGGGACCATGGGAAAAGCTAAAATACTTCGCAGCCTCCCCCAACGCGACCTGGTACGCACTCAATTCCTTTCTCCTCTCCTCGCCGCGCACAGTGAGCTCATCCCACGTCTTGCCGGTCCGCCTGCACAGCTCGGCCTTGGTTCGCTCCGCGGTCTCGGGGTTGAGAGGCTGGCCATCGGTGAACAGAAGCCGGTGCGTAGTGAAGATGGAATCAATACGGGCGTTAAACGCCGCGTATAGACCGATTGGTTGCCGAAACAGCGGGGGACCGTCCTGGTATTTTCTGTTCAAGTACACTGCAATGCCGAACGAGTCCCCCAGAAACGTATTGGTGGACGTATCTTTGATGACTGGGAGCGTGTAATAGGGCTCCCCGTTGGGGAAGGAATCCACCGCGTCTACGCCGAGGCTCTTGCGGGTTGATGTCACGTCGGCCATGTCGACCCATTGTGTGACGAAGTTCGCGCGCTTGAAGTTCAGTGCGTACCGGACTTTCCATGTGTTAGGCGCGTACGGGCGAACTGGGGGCGCGGAGGCAATGTCGTAGAAGAGGATCTCGTCCGATGGTTCTGTAGAGGCCATCTTGGATGGACCAGACATGGTAACTATGCTGGCGGATCGAATGATCTGGCAGAACAGGTTTGAGAGGACTCGCGGTTTCGATGCGTAGCTTATGCCACTTCTGAAGAACACGCCCGCCGAGATGACTTGACTGTTATTGACTTTCTAGATCCCTACTTATACGTCCCAGGCAGTGCTATACCGTACAATGACGCGAGCGCCTTCGTCTTCGAAATATATCGGTGCTAGGGGAATAGTTGTTACATAAGGCGCGATTGATAATCCGTGCTGAATAATACCTACCTAGGACTGAACAGGACGGTCGAATATTATATAGGGAAAAACATCCATACAGTTTAATGCTATAATTCGAAACCCCATGGCGAAGCTGAAGATGCTATTTCCCCATACCATCGACGTCGTCGTCGTGACTTATCCACGATCCCGCCGCCTGCGTCGTGCGCTCGACTCTTCGCTGAGAGCTTCGCGGCTATGTGGTTCTAGGACTCGGGTGAATATATCCCCCCTCGTCGCTTTTATTATCCGCCGGGTTTTGATCCCGGGGAATAAATCAGCATGTATGTAAGTAGGTATATAATCACAGAGATACCTATGTAAGATGGATATGTCGAGTAGGACTCCCCCCAGCTCGCGGGGAGAAATGGCGGCGTGGCTCCACTGTTGCTGATCCACCTACTTCTCCTGAATCACCTACGGCTTTCTACTTGTTTCCCTTTCGACTGCGGGATTACCTTTTGGGTAATTTTCCGGCGTATAATTCCTTGTGTATCTAGGTAATCTGGTTGCGAGGGGGGTTTTGGGGGGGATGTTGGTATGGGTGGTGTTTGTGGTCACGTGTATGATGTTCGATTCATTGCTGTCATCGGGTAGTGGTTCGGGGGAGATCGTGGTCGTGATCACTTGCTTACTCATGGGTTCTCATCGGGTTTTCACTAATTTTTCATTATTTTTCATCAGTTCTTATAGACTCAAAGATATTATTGAGTGAGAATCATTTATATGAGTTATATATTGTGCTAGCAGTGCGTTGAGGTATTATAATGTGATGGATTATTTGGGTGGTGTTTCGTATTGCGACGTCGTTGGAATCGCGTCTCGTGTTAGGTTTTTTTTCATCATTTGGACTGCTAGATTAACTGGCTAACTAGCATGTCTTTGAAGTGTTGTGAACTAGAGACAGCAGGCCATGTAATGCGATCAAAATCACAGTCCGTACCCTGCAAAGCTACTTGGAATGCAATAGATCGCTGACATCGAAAGCATTGTCGTGGTCAACTCAGACCAGTCGCATAGTTATGATTGATCGCCAAGGCATCTGGCAAGCCTCGACGGCCTTTGTACCGGGTGACACGATAAACTGCCGGTAGTCATCACTTCTTTCGTCGCGGTCTTCTTACTGTAAACTGTAGTTCATAGTTTTGAATGGGAACCTTGTTATGACCGTTTTTGTTTTAATAGCGCTCGGCGTCATCGCTCTCGGGTTTCTATAGTATGAGGACGTCGCCGTGTTCTAGGTCATGTTGCTAGTCGGGTTCCCGATGCACTACTTGGACGTAAGGCTTTCCTAGATTCACCCGTGTCGAGATAGTCTTGAAAAATTGTCGTGGCAGGTCAGCAGCTAGAATTTTTTCGACGTCAGTGCTCCAAGAGCAACTAGATGTCCAGCTAGTGATGTCGCCCAGTACGAGAAAACATTCCGAGAGGGCCTTTTCGGCGACTTTTATTGAAGAGTGTCAGGATCTAGGAGATTCTGATGTGTTTCCAATTCTTCAGACAGTATTATCGCAAAATCTGCGGCCGTGTAATGGAATTCTGGTACAATGTATCCAGACCAAACCTTCGGCAATGACGGCCAGGCGGTCATAGGACGCCTGGGCTCGAAATCAAAGCGGCCTATCCTCCGGGGCTTTGGCACGCAGTCTGATTTCTTTTAGGGTGGCTTTCCGACTTTTCTTGGCGCTAAGGGAGTTGACCGCATTACTCTCTGCCTGACTCGGGCGGCGACGAGGCCGAGGTTTTTTGTTACTACTGTGTAGCTGGCTGGCGGACGATATGCGGATGACGGAACGGGTAGCGGAGATGTTGTATTTAGTAGTCATTGGTGTTAGGTATCATAAACTCGGGGCGGGGGCGCGATCCGTGGGCCGTATGGTTGTCCGCTCCCGAAACGACTCAGCTAAATCTTACATTGTCAAGGAACCTAGATAGCGACCAGCTCTTGAACACTCCTCTTCTCAGCCCTCTGATCGCAGTGTGGATAAAGGCCAAGACATTGGCAGCAGAGACTTCGGGAGTAGGTCAAGGGCTCGAGGCAAGGGGCCTTTCTGGTTGATTGCGAATGCTTCCAAACAACGATCACCCTTACCCTCTATCCCTTGCCTTGCGCTGCGGCTGAGACGGCGTTCCGTCTATCCGCCTCGTGCGCTGCGACAAGGGACGGTTGTCCACCGCCATGGGAGCCAGATAGCATTAGTATCAGGAGTCGAGTCTACGTCCCCACATGTGAGACCATAACGGCTGCCCAAATGGTGTTTGTGTGTGCTGCGAATGTCGGTTTAGCTTTGACACGGGGTTGATCATGGTTACAAGCATGCCACGGGTCGTTAAGGCTAAGCGTCCGCCATGGAAGATAGGTAGCTGACAGCCTATCCTGGATGGTTCGGGCTTCTTTACACCAAGTACAGTAAACAGACTTCTTGTCAGGTCTGAGCTGCTTTATGTTTGGAACTTTTTCCAGGGGGCGAAATCCCACCGGGGCCCTCCTTCAAGGATCGTTCACATCACATCAGTTGCCTACCCCTTTGACCACAGTCTCAGGGGGTTACTCGGGGAACTTTTTAGACGACCTGAGTCCCGACTCTGATACAGCCTTCACCTCAAGCTTGAGCTGCATAATATAATTATAGCGCGGGGGATATTCGAAGGGGAGACGCCCTGAGACCCAAGACAATGACCTCCAACACCTACCTGCCCCTTTTTAAAGAGGACCCCGATTGCGATTGGCGCGCCATCACAGCAATCGGAAGCTTCCGTCGCATCCCAAATGTCGGGTGATTTATATAGGCAGGCATAGGAATCGGGTGAGCCACTTGAATCGAGGCTTCCTCCCGTAGCCAAGGGTTTGGTGGGCTTTGAGCGCACTGCCTGGATCATGCTCCTGATGTGTAGACTCCAGCTTCGCGCGCGAGTTTCACGGCAGCCCAAATATACAGCAGCCGACACATCGTACAGGCGCGTAAAGCCGTGGATATGTATTCCGTACTTTGTATGGGTCTATTGGTGATTGGCGACAGCGGAGGTAGACGTGACCGGATGATGATGGTCTCAAGCTGCGCACCAGTACGTAATCGCGAAGTTTGTTGTAGAGTAATAAGATGACATTCGGGCAGATTATTCCGTTGCAAACCTCGCACTCGCCTATTCTGCGGTGGGTCCTTATGGAGTTTCACGTGACCCGAACGGCCGAAAGCACCATGGAATCGTGTCAAGACTTCGGGTACCGTGCGTTCAACTGACCCCTGAAACTGTATTTCTTAGCTGCTGAGCCCCTGGAGACCGTTGAAGCCGCTAGATATACTAAAGCTTAGGCTGGCCGTAGCCGCTACCGGTGTGACTCTTGGCGGTATGGAGTCCCGGCACGTCACACTGTATATGTGATTGTGGCGGTACCACTATCCGTGGCTTTGACCGCAGCCAATGTAACTATATTCCGTACGTGGGCGGTGGTTATGGCTTTGCTGTGGCTTATACATGGCTGGAAGGCATCTATCTATTTTCCCCCATTTTCGCTCCTGGGCTGCGGAATGCAGAGGATTTAGACAACGCAATGCTAATTTGCTGAGAATCGTGCTAAATAATTGCTAATTAATTGCTGGTGGTTCAGTTAAGGTTTTGGTCCATTTATCACGGATGGATCCATAACCGCCTTCGTTACCCTACAGGTACGCTACAGATTCCCCAAGTTGAGCATCTCGTCTTTCTGATTTGGTTAGAGCAAGCTGTGTCGATGGCATAAATACGGAATACTCATACAATGAAGTTTTGGCACCGTATACCAGCCAATGGCAAGCCGCCAGAATCTCATTGAAAGTACGTCGACTTGCCGACGCTACAGCCAGACGGCCACGCTCTCTACCCGGGGCTTGGGTGGGCTGCGCCGTTGCCAGTCGGCCGGGGTCCCGGAGCAGGATGCTCGGCGCACCAATCAAAGCCGGATCCAGCATCCGAATGGGGACAAGTGCGCGATGCCTGGCGTGTGGGCCGATTCCTTCAATCATGCCGGTATAAATTGCCCAGGGACCCGGCATCCAGGGTCTATTATTAACCATCCTGTGCACATCCGTCCGTGAGATTCCACGCTAACAGCCTCGCAAGACAAATTGATTTATGCGGATCAAATTTCGAGATAACCTGGCATGTCGGCGAGGATGACCTGACGACACAGGAGAGAGGCTGCGCAGGTGATCCGAGATGGCGAACACATTATGCCGTGTCGCCATGGGGCATGAGGCGAGTACATGTAAGATATATTTAGTTTGCTTCATTGATTTTCTTCACATATATATGGCGTCCGGCCCAGAAACAATGTTGTTCATGAAGTTGTCATCACCGCTCGCATCACAGTTCCCGTCGTCGTCAACATGTTCTTTCAATCCAGTCGTCGCAGAACCCCTATAAGGGCTTTGGTCTTGTTCGGCAACGTCGCCTCCGCAGCTCTAAATGGACTATGTCCTCCTCTCGGGCCTGTAGTGCCCGCCCCTACAAGTCCTTCAACTCACGATTCCGTACGAGCGGCAATCAAGACCATCACGGATGGGTTCCACAACATCACCTCCGGGTTTAACACAACGGGAGTGTCAATAGCAGTACAATCTATTCACGAGAAGAATCCGATGCTCGAGCTTCATTACACACCGCCCGTCTTAGACACCACGGGCACAAGCGACGTCAATTCGGAGACAATCTACCGAGTCGGGAGCATATCGAAGATCTTCGCGATACTTTCCGTGTTGACAGAGGGGCAGATGAAGTTGGAGGACCCCATCACGAAATACGTTCCCGAGCTGCTTTCGTTAAAGAGCGAGGCCAAACCGGCGGCCAATGCTATAACGACTGTGAGCTGGGACGAGGTCACAATAGGCTCTCTCACAACGCACCTGAGCGGCATCAGCGCGGATCGTACGTACCACGTTTCCCCATCATAGTACAAGTACCCAGGCTAATACAACCCCACAGTCGTCTACGATTTAGGCAGCTTCCCAGACGATTTCACCCAAATCGGCCTGCCAAAACTAACCAATTCCTCAAAGACCGGGTGCGCGGGTCTTTTCGGTCTCCCGGCCTGTACCCGGGCGGAGTTCTTCAAGGACTTCGGCAAGCATTACCCCGTCTACGCGCCGTGGACGAGCCCGGTCTACTCCAACGCCGCAAGCTCAATTCTCGGTTTTGCCATTGAGGCCGCGACCAACATGACCTACGACGCGTATGTCAAGAAGGCCATCTTCGGACCACTTGGCATGACCAACACGACCATCTTCACGGGGCCGAAGGATAGATCCTGGGGATTCATCCCCAAGGGTGATATCTGGTTCGGAAGCAGCCTCGGATACGACGACATGTAAGTTCGCTCCCGGCATACCCATCGAGTAGGCTAGGGGGCTATGAACTAACCAGATTCCCAGCGCCGGCGGCTTCTACTCCAACACGAACGACTTGCTCGCGTTCGGCCGCGGCATCCTGGAAAACCGCGTCCTCGACGCCGTCACGACGCGCAAGTGGATGAAGCCGGGCACCTCGACCTCGTCGCCGGGGCTAATGGTTGGCGGACTATGGGAGATCCTGCGCTCCGACACCGTGACGAAGGATGGGCGGCTGATCGAGTACTACACCAAGTCGGGGAACCTCGGCTCGTACAACAACGTGGTCTGCCTCATCCCGGACTACGACCTCGTCATCACGCTCCTCTCCGGCGGCGACGAGTCCTCGGAGGATTTTGTCGACTTTAGCCTGACGGACATAATCACGACGTTACTCCCTGCCGTGGAGGACGCCAGCAAGACGCAGGCTGAGGCGAACTTCGCCGGCACGTACACCGACGCCGCGTCGAACTCTAGCATCACGCTGTCCCTTGATGACGGGCCTGGCGTTGCCGTGTCGAACTGGACTGCGCGTGGTGTCGACATCATTGCGAATTACGGCGCTTTCAACGCCTTATCCGGCAGTGTTAGCCCCGTGCCTGTCCGCGTGCGGGTATACCCCACGGGTCTAACGACCGGCTGCGAGGCAGCATGGCGTGCAGTCTTCAACGTAGGCACGGTCGAGCAGCTAGCTGAGGGCGACGCCAAGCGCTTCTGGGCAAAAGGATCCTGCCAGACCTGGGACACTCTCGACCGTCTCGTCTACGGGTTCAAGTCCATCGACGAGTTCATCTTCGGCGTTGAGGGGGGCAAGGCGAACAGCATACAGCTCCCGGCATTCGGGTTACAGCTACGGAGGGAATAACGGATAGACACAGTTAGGCGTGTAAGTTACTGGGGTTCACGATTCATTTGGGGAGCGTTTCTGTACCTGTATATCCGCGTCTTCTCTGTTATTTCTTGGGTTGTATACTACTGTACTGGTATTTTCGTCTGTAAACACTTAGATGGTGCCTACGCGGGGACTGAATTCACAATTATCACGGGACATGGGGAGCAATGTTTTTTTATGTTGGGGGAAATGAAGTCAATTACTGGGTAGGAGACTATGAATTACTTTGTCTTCGCCGGGATGTTTCGGCGTGAGAAACCCTTTTCCTTCACTCTTGAGTTGTTGTCGTCAGGGACTATTTCGTTGCTGACTGTCGCAGGTCGTGGGGGTCGATGATTGCGTAGGGAAACTGAGCCAGTTGCCGAGAAGAGAATATGACAATTTTGTCGTCGAGGGTATATTCGGTGCGAGAGCCCTCTCACCCCTGAGTATTGTTCGGCGACGAATTATTTGGCAGCAGTGGTACCAGCCGTAGAGGCCTCAGAAGCGGTCTCGTCATTGTCCTGGGTACTCTGCGCGGGTCGGACCGGGATGGGGACTGGTTCAGTCATGGCAAGAGCCGCCTTGAAAGTACGCTCGAGGCGGGCCTTGCGGACGATCTCGTCAACCTCTCGACGCTCCCACGGGCGAAGCTTGCGCTCGGTATCGTCAGCCGCGAAGTAGCGCGAGCCGAAAAAGGTGACGATCTCCTGGCGGGGAAACATGTCGTCCAGACGGGTGATCGTCTGAAGGAGGGCGACCTTGACGCCGCGGGTAATGTTCTCCCGGCTGAGATAGAACGCCAGGCGTTCTTTGATCTGCTGGGTGAGGTCTTCGACGTCGGCGGTCCGGCGCTGCTCAATCGCCTGCGTCATGAAGCGCGTGGCCGTGGCCTCCTCTTTGGCGTCCTTGGAGTTGGCGTATTTGTCGGCGACTGCCTGCTTCAGGGCTCCGCCCTTGAGCCCCTTTGCCTTCAAGTTATCGGCTAGGTTGCATCGGGGGCATTGCTCTTCGATGCGTTCGTACTTGACATAGACGGTGTGGTAACGGCCCTTGCCTTGGCCGGCGAACAGGCAGAAACGGGATCGTCCCCACCAGTAGAGGCCCTGGTGACCGCAGGTGAAGGTCGCCTTCTGGAGATCCTGGCACATTTTCGTTGTTGTTGTTGGACTGTGTTTGGGGTTTGGGTTGTTAGGAATTGTTTTGGAGTTAATGAGCTTCCGTTGGCTCACCTGGATAACAAGTGTTGATCGGTGATATGAACGATGAGGATTGTCTAGTAGACAGTAGTTGATGAGATAGGCAGGATGAAGATGAGTGTTGGATGGTTAATTGCTGTGCAGAAGACTTGTGAAGTGAAGGATGGTATGGAAAGATTCCAAAAATCCTCGAAGAATGCGGGATCCGGGCGGCCCTTATATAGATTTGAAGGGGCCGTTGCCTCAGGAAACAATTTCGGCCAACGCCCATACTGCTAGGACGTGCAATGGGGACTGTTCGCAACTCAATGATTATCGGATAGGCCCTTATCAATGTATTGAAAGCCATTGTTAGTAACTCACACCTTAGTGAATGAAACACCACCACCCCGAGTGAAAGGGCCCGGGTAGTTATAGACGCTCCTTCTGAAAGAAACCGCCGGTACCTCTGTAAATGTGCATTCCATTCACCATTACACGACAATCCCATTCTACCATAACGTGAGAATTCCCGTTCTTCTGTTGCATGGGAATTCCCGCTCCTCTTTACACGGGAGTACATAGGTACTCTACCATTCACCGTTAGCTATCCATTGTTGCTCCGGCGGTTCTGGGCAAGGTCCCTCACACTGAGAGAGAAGGTATCGATAAATCTATTAGCGAATCCATCACATAGATACAATAACCTTCCATTGAAGTTATCCATCAGCGTGAACTCCAGCAGAACATTTGGAGAGAAGGTATCCAGCCCCGAATAGGGGTCCAATCCCTCAAAAGACCAGCAGTACTTCGTACAATCGACGACAAACCCCGACGACCATTACACGAGAACCCTCATCACACCATTCCAGGAGAATCCTCCTTATAAAACGAGAATTCCTAAAAGGCCGCAATATACCGCATGTGCTACCACGTAAGGTATCCAAGGAAGTGGTACCAATTGCGGAGAAAGGGGGCGTCCGAAGCTAAACCATAATGATTTGCGACATTACTTTTTTTGTTGGTCTTTCTCGGGAATTGTCTTACTCTTCTACCTCGCATCTTACCTAACCCTTCAACCACTTACTCAACCTCAGCCGTGATGGAAGACTGCGCCGTGATTCCCGTGTCGCCGCCAAGTGACAATCCTACCAAGAGTTACTGGCAGCTCGACGTCGACGAGATCGCCGACTTGCGTTCCACGGTGTCTCTTCCCGGCGAGGCAGACACCGTTATTATCGGGAGCGGTATAACAGGTGCTGCCGTGGCATTCAACCTGTTAAGCAACGCATCACAGGATATCGTCATGCTAGAAGCGCGCCAGGCATGTTCCGGCGCAACGGGCAGGAATGGTATCATCCCCCCCCAACTCATCAAAGATGAACCCAAAGTACCAGAACCTGAACCCCCGAAGCTGATAAAGAGACCTCTTCGCAGGCGGACACACAAAGGCGGCGTCGTACCTCGCATTCCCGCACCACCAGCGTGCCCACGGCACCGAGATGGCCGCGAGGATAGCACGCCTTGAACTAGCCAACATCCGCGCCGTGCACCAGTTCGCGCGCGAGCACGGCATTGCATGCGACAGTAACCCCTGCACCACGATCGACGTGGTCTACAACGCGAAGCAATGGGAGATCGTCCGCGGCGCCATCGCTGCGTTGCAGGAGGCGATGCCCGATGACGACGCCTCCGTATACACCTTCCACACCCCCCAGGACGTGCGCGAGCACTTCTTTTGCGGGAAGGGAGGTGATGAAGGCATATTCGGCGGCGTCACCTACGAGGCCGGGAGTCTGAACTCGTATAAATTCACCATCGGCGTTCTGAAGCTGTGTCTTGCGCAGGGCCTTAACTTGCAGACAAACACGCCCGTCACGAGCGTAAGTAAGCGTCCGGATGGCGGGTACCGCGTCGAGACGACCCGGGGCGCCATCGACGCCAGGAGAGTCGTGATGGCTACGAACGGATACACGGCGCATTTGCTGCGGAAATTCCAAGGCGTCATTGTCCCTTTGCGCGGTCATGTCACGGCGCAGCGGCCTGGCTTGAACATGCCTGCGGACGGGTTGGGCGTTACGTATACCTTCCATTTCGGCGATGTCTACGATTACATGATTCCACGGCCTCCGGGATCTAAGTTCGCGGGGGATATTATTATCGGCGGCCGCTTGACTAGCGCTGCTGGTGATGGCGTGAGTGAATACGGCAGGACGGATGATACGGCCGAAGATGGGGATACCATGGACGCTCTTAGTCGTACCCTGCCCCGATACTTCGGTGATAACTGGGGCGATGACCACCCCGACGGCCGTATTCGCACGAAGTGGACGGGGATCATGGGGTATAGTCCCGACGGGCTCCCGTTCGTCGGCGAGATGCCGGGCGAGAAGGACCTCTGGGTGTGCGCCGGCTTTCAGGGTCACGGCATGGCGCTGTCCTGGATGTCGGCAAAGGGCCTAACGGAAATGATGGAAGGGCGCGACGGTGAGGCGCTTAGGAAATGGTTCCCTGATATTTTCCGGATCAGCGAGCCGCGGTTTGGGTTGAGGTTCAAGGGTCACATGCATACCATCTAGCGATGATATGAATGATCTGCTTCAGGAGAGCTTCCGAGTTATTGAGTCCTTCATTATATCCCCCTTGAGATTTAGTAGAAAATACAGAATGTACGGAAGACGGATTTGAATTAAATGGGAACCGTGAGCCGCTATAAGGCCACTGTTACGGCTACTTATAGTGGACTTATAGCGGCTCACGGTTCCCATTTAATTCAAATCCGTCTTCCGTAGTATTCTGTGGAATATACCTGGATAACCTATAACAAGCAACATGAACCATCAAATACTACTAGCCAAGAAAACTCTTTCGTCGCAGTGTTGAAATCGACATATCGATCAAGCCCAGATGTCCTAGATAGCGAAAGGGCGATCCTCAAACGCATAGCAAGCTACCCCATTCCTCAGCAAACATTAGATCAGGAGACTCCCCAGCCAATTCAAAACCCAACGAACCGGCAACGCAGATATCAAGTCAAGAAGACTTCCCCATAGACAAATCCCCGACATCGTTCCTAGAACCAGGTAAGTCCTCACAAGCAGAGACAAGCCAAGCAAACCCCATCCAAAAAAAACCAAACGCAACAAGCAAGGAGACACATACCCATCAGAACCGCGCACCCATACCGCACAACAACCCTCAAACCGAAAACTCAAGCAAATTCCCCGCATAATCCCGAGCAAAGAACCGATTCGGATTCTCAATAAGCCGGGGCCCAATACTCTCCCCACCAGGCCGATCCGCAGCCTGAGGGGCGCCAACGCCACCGCGCGCGAAGTGATCATAGATGCGCTGCCGCAGCGCGACCAGCGCCTCGACGCCCGCGACGCGGAAGCAAGGGTGGCGCTGCGACGAAAAGGCGAAGTCCCCGGGCTCCCCGAAGGCGATGTGCACCTGCTCGCCCGACGACCCGATGTCGAACCACAGGAGCCGGCCCTGGAACAGCTCGGGCACGGCGCGCGGCGCCAGGCCGAGCGTGCCGGCGTAGAAGGCGCCCGCCTCTTCTAGGGTGTCTGGTGGCACTACCAGGTTTACGTGGTGCAGGCCGGTGATCATCTTGATTCAGTAGACTAAGGGGGCTGCTGCTTAGGGAATTTGCGGGTTTTGATTTGGTCTTTGATTCCTGGCTAGTGTCGTTGGGTTAGGAGGTAGGTTATTGGGGAGATTGAAGATTGGCCAGCGGGGGAGTTTTTTCAAGGGGGATTGCGGGGAGACCCTTTCCCGGCATCACGTCAGGAATTCGGGGTTTGGGAAACTGCGTCATGCCCGGTTAATAAAGGTACGGAATGATCGGATGCCGTGGATTTGATATTCGAGTTCTTTTATTAGTGTACAACTTACGCATTCCCGTGATGACCCAACCTGGGAAAATACGACGCTGTCAATACAAGTCTTCTTGGTTTGTGTATTGGAATGATTATTAGGGGATGATACATTGAACCCTATGTTCAATGTTCAGAGTGCAAAGAGGATCAAACATCTGCTAAGATGCCGTAGTGGCCTCCTATTGATCTTCATATCAATGAGATGGCCTACGTCTGCTCTATCGCATTCAGACTACGATTCATGTGAGCATGGTCATTGCTAGCCGGTCTGAACCCTCCATAACAGAACGTACATAAACATGAATGTTAAGCGAAAAGGGCCCAAGTAGCAGAAAGAGGATGCTCATACCAGCACAAACCAATACCAAAGAACATGCCACAACTGAGCAGGCCGCCTCCGAACCACCACCACTCCAGAGCCATAAATACGAAGAAAGCATATTCAAACCGCTAGAAATAACATCCACAGGCTTCCACCCTCAAAGCACCGATGCGCCTCTTCGCATTTCAAGCTACCGATGATTCCGGAGGCGTAATCTAAACCCCGGGCCCGGTGAACCGCGATTTTGAGGCCGGCGGCTCGGGGCTCTTCTCCGCACTAGCGGACTAGATTGATCGGCGGGCCGGGGCTGTTCGTACGCAGGTTTGCCAGCAGAAGAAACATAGGTATTCTTGATATGTATGACGAGCCAGAGTGAGACGTATAGGAGGATCGTATCACAGAAGCTAAGGCAAGCAGGGCAAATATTCAGCTCAAGAATACAAGACGGGATCCGTGTCTTCAGATACACGTGTGCAATCTTGTTGCTTTCGGTCAATTAAGCTATTGTTTGCAAGCAAGCAACTGGATCCTATAGCATCCTTAGCTAGGTACTTTTGGCTGTTTTTAATGAGCAGAGATGCCGGCGAAAGCCCCCTTCCATCACCCCAATATCCCGAGTTATGAACACCCATTTTTAAGACTCATTCGCCGATAGTCGTTCATCCGTGAACTTCGTAATTTCTACTTCTTCGTAGACATCTAAGAGGGCCGAAGCGCAAACAGCAGAAAGTAACGGTCTATCTGACATATTACTCCGTGTTTTACCAACAATCTTCATCCTCCGTCCAATAGGGAGAGAAAAATGCACTACTTCGTGCCTTGAGCTTTTGGCAGGTCTGCTCCTGAACGATGAGCGGTGGTCGCGGCACTCTCACCCACCTCTAGCTCCTCATCAGGTACACCGACGGCAACACTGCTAGTATTCGTGCTCCCAGCACGGTCTGCAGCTCGCCGCTCTTCCCGGCGGCCGCCTGCGATTCCGGTGCCACCGCCTACAACCCCACCGACGCCGGTAGTTCCGCTCAGGCTGACGCTGGCCGTGGTGCTGCTGCTTTCGCTTCTGACTCGGCCGTGTCCGGTCTCGCTTTCTCTGCGTTCTTTCAGCATTTTCTCAAGCTCTTTGATTCGTTTCTTCAACGCCTCATTCTCCCGTTTGGCCACTTCCAACTCGTTCCGATATATAGCTGTCTCCTCATATCGAAGAGTGGTTGGGATCACGCTCGGGGAATACTCCGAGCCAGGAGTGGCCACAACGCTCGCACCTGAAGAGGCGCGGCCGTAAGGAAACGAACCAGGGGCGTACTCTGGAGGGAATCCATGTGGTTGTGAGAGTGAGGAGGACAGAATGCCGGCGCTGCCCGGATAGGGCTGTGGAGAGCGGTTACGGCTCGACGTCCTCCGCGAAGCCGTGCTGTTCTGCCTACTAACACTCACGGGGCCACGAGGGTTACGAGCAGCTTCTAGGACGGAGGCCGCGCTTCCCGAATGTGATAGTGGGATGGTTATCGGGGCAGAAGCCGTGGCTTGGGATATCGCCTGGTTAATGCTGCGTGCGCTGGTGCTGGAGCTTGTTCGGTGATGCCGGCGGCTCGTCATGACCGGGAAGCCTGGGCCGGACATCATGTGGGTGTCGGTAAACGAGGATGGGTGCAGCTGATCTATGGCAGAAGTCGAGGCGCTCGTCGAAGATGCATTGGACACTACGGAGGCGCTCTGGGACATCCGGAGCATCGTCAAGTCCCGGGATAGACGATTAACCTAAGGCTGAGCGTTAGATGCGGGGCAGTCTGCGTAGATTGAGTTCCTTACAATAAACTCTTGCTCTTGTTCTAGCTGTGAGTGCAGTTCAGAAGCTGTGAGTGGGCGCGGATGGCGAAGAGGGCCGGTGGAATCGTGCCCTGCGGCAAGTGGGAAAGCCATATCGGAAGAATGGTGTGATGGAGGGTGGTGTCCTTGTCCTTGAGTGCCTGCCTGCACGGCTTGTAGATTGGAAGGAAGGATATGAAGCGAAGACGAAGTGGAAGCAGATTGAGGGGCTGGTGCTTGATGAGGCTTGTTATCCTGGGACACAGAGGCGCGACGAGCACGGGCGGCAGCAAGACCTTGATGGTTCGAAGGGATGGAGTTGAGATCAGGCATGGCAACGGTAGTAGGTAGGTAGAGATAAATTGGTGAGAACTGCTGGCTAGGGCTATGAGATTATTCGTTGTCTCTCCTACCGAAGGGAGAGGGGAAGATAGGGAGACAGGTGGACAGAGAGACGAGAAGGCAACAAGGAAAACAGCAAGTCAGCGAATAGTCAGTCTCATAGTCCCGCTTCACTCTAAGCTCAGTCGCACCAGATCATTGACAGGGAGGGCTGCTGGCTTGGTGGCTTGCTTGGTTGCTTGTCTGGCAGCCTGGCAGACTGGCAGATTGCCTGCTTGGATCGATTGGCTGGTCGGCTGGTCGGCTGGCTGATGGACTGATTGATGCCACGATGGTAGAACAGCAATGGGTAAAAAGACAGATTAGGTCAGTGGGCAGGAGAGAGACTGACACGACACGACATTTGGTCCGATGCTACGCTCCGTTGCACTCGCACCTTCTCCAGATGCGACTGGACCGTGCCTGTTGCTTCTGCCGAACACGTAGGCATTATGTAAGCCCCGTACGCGCTCACGTACCGGTCTTCGTACCAGAATCCGTACCTGCCCCACGCAGTCTACAGCCAAAAGCGGACGGCGGGTTACTAATCCGACCAGGCCGCCCTGCCGTACCCGGCCACCCCACCAAGCCAAGCTGCTGTAAATGTCTCGGGTATTCGCTAAACGCCACTATTAGGCCGAGCATGGCCGACGGCGTATCAGGGCTGGTATCACGCCGAGCACAGCACCGCCGTAGGTGTGCAGCACCTTTAAACGAGCAGATCGCATCTGCACCGTACTGCCGGTGCCTGAGAGGTTCTCCCACACGGAAATCGTATTGCGAGATACTCCTGTCGGACCGGTGCCACCGTTTGAGCTTATTATGTGGGGTGTTATAGATACGTGGAGGTACCTGATCATTGACTTCTACCGGTATACATATGACTCCAGGGAAATGTACCACGGCATACACGAGGCAGAGGAATTACGATGACGTCTTCCCTGCCGGGGATTCCAGGGCACATGGACACAGAGACGATGTTTCACTAATTTTAAAAGCTAGGGAGGTTGAACGCAAAAGAACAGAGATTTAGTCATGTTTCTGTTGATTTTTCGGTTGTCCGTAGGTACACTCTATTTACTCACGGCCGGCCGCGACTCTGCGCATCCACACAATGCGGGGAAGTTATTGCTATATTTACTTCTCCGGCCCATTGTATTGCTCGGCCACCCGGGCTACCTACCAGCTAATAACGGCATCGATGAGGGGCTTACAGGCGAGTGGCGGCCGAGCAGCGGGGTAGGCCGGCCACGAAAGTGCAGTATACTATCTACGCGATACTCGAAGTCCGGCATTTCAAGTTCCTTATGTCCCATAACCGCACGGCACATTTGGACCCGTAAACGAGTAACACGAAGTTAGGCGTTGACTGATAAATGCGGATACTAGTTGAGCCCTCCCCGTTTGACCAGAGCAGCAAACACAAAGTGCACCTGGCGGGGTATTCCGTATTTATTTACCATTCATGAGGGGTAGACTTATACCCAGCCAAGAACGTATAATACCCAAGTAGTGAGTTGCTTGGGCAGATTCACAGTCAATCCAGCATTATCAAATAAGCACAAAACGTAATAGCCGTTCATCCATCTCCCTCAAACCCCGAAACCAATTGCGCAGCCACTTTCCAACGGCAGGGAAGTAAGGCTTCCGCCGTATTCACGGTATGACGACATGCGGGGCTATGACAGCATCGACAACAAGGAGCAATGATGTAGCCGAGGCGACCAGACAACACAAAACCCGGGAGGAACTCATAATCAAAGGTGAAGATAAACCCAAGCATAGGTATCTAAGGTATGACGTAGTCGACAACCCGCTGCGAGAAGAATCGGGATTATATACTACAGGAAGTACGTGTACCATCAACCAGTCAATCCCAAGTTATTAGCAAACATCACATTTCGAATCACCCAACGTTACCATGTCGTCCGAGTCGAAGAACGAGGGCCGCCAGTCCCCGCCGCCGGAGCGCCAGACCGGCGCCCAGCTCCACGAGCCGCCGGCGTCCGGCCAGGGCGTCAGCAGGGTGGATAACAAGGAGCAGGCGAATATAGACCAGCTGAAGGTATGCTCTATCTATTCCTCTTCCCTCGTTTCTGAGAACGACGTTGTAGATATTATATTATACGTATGGGTTACTGATTCGTCCCCGTACGCGCAGAACCTCACATCCAACCCGCCCGGTCCTATGGATGCGTTCCTCCCCGACAAATTCGCCAAGGGCTATGTGAAGAATAAACCCGAGTAGATCCCTGGCTCGGCCGTGTTTTGTAAATTCGACCTTACACTTGAGTAATTCACGAATGGATCCTGATTACATTTCTGAGTCTGATCGAGGAGTAGTCGGAAAGCCTCGTTGGCGGAGGTTCATGTATACATACTATTACCGTGCGGTTATACGTGCAAAACAATTACGTCATTGGACCCTGGGAAGATCTGATAAACACTGTTTTTGGGATCGTATACCAGTTTGTCTAAGTTGCGTTCGGTCTCATGAAACCGGACAGCTCATAGCTTTGCTCGTCACTATATATAACCCCGTATAGTGGCTACTATCCAAACCACAGACACAAAGAGCGCAGTCCAAAGTGGCGGGTAGAAATCGCATTCATTCGCATTAATCATTATAATGTAGGTGTAGGCCGACTTGAAGCGGCCACATAGGTGGCATTGTAGACAAGTACTTGAAGGATAACACCTATGGACGAACTCAATGCAGTTACGGGTACCATTCATTCTCATTGCCCGACACGGTCATGATACAATACAAGTAGTAAGTCGTCATTCATAAGCTCGCCAAGCCACCCATTCGTTTTACGCCTTCTCTCCCGCCGGGGCTTGAGGCTGCGCGGATTCCGACGGAGGTGCCGGGGGAGCGCCTTGAGCTGCTGTATCGGACGAGGCGGTCTTTTGAGTTGCTGGAATTATCTGTCAGTGTATGTCATCTTAATGCATAGAAGAGTAAATCCCGGGTCTTCCGTGTGAGAGTTGAGGGCTACTATTCTGAAACCAACATTCGAGCTGTGCATCACGCTTTAGAGCTCTGGCAGTTGTAGGTACGTTCGCCTCTCTCATTGACCACGAGACCCAAGAATTGACCCCGATGCGTATACTCACAAGCTTCGGGCCCGGTACCCTCAGGCGCAGGCTTATCCTTGCCGAAAAATCGCTCCATACCAGAAGCCTTGTAGGCGCTGCCACCGTGTTCTTGCATCTTGAGCTCTTGCAATCGTCGGGCTTCAACATGAATGTCCTGAACTTGGCGCTGGCCGTCGGTGTAGAATTTAACTAGCTTCTTGCCAGTGGGGGTATTCGACGCTTTTTCAAAGTACGATGTCAACCCGCCGAAGAGAACGTTGGCTCGGTGAGAGATTCCATAAGTCTGGTCTGCTGCTTTGGCGCGATCCGTGGCATGGAATTTATGGTCGAGCTGGGTCAAGGTGTTCATGAAGCGAGTAGACACGCCACTAATCACGTTCGGAGGTCAGCAAGTATCACAAGAGATGAAAATGAAAATCGACAGCTGGGTCTGGCTGGAATAATGAAATAGACGGAATGAGAGCGAGCGTACTGCTTATTGTCAAGCTCGATGGCACGTTGAATAGTAGCGTCACCGATGACATAGCCGTGCGCGAGGTACTCGGCTAGAATGCGACTGCGAGGCTTTTCCTCCTGAGTGATGTGGTCGGTCTCGCGGTTGATATTGGCGGTGTGCGGGCCACCCTCGTCAGGTTGGCCATCGGCGCTAGAGACAACAATCCGCGACGAGCCGAGCTGGGTGTTATTGAGAAGCTGGGCTGTCTTGGCAGCAGTCTCCTTCTCGAAAGTTACAGTGGCATCTTGGGTGCCGTCAGAGGCCTGGGAGATCTTGAGATCGGTGATCTTGCCACTGTGGTGGTCAGCGAGTTAGCGGGTCAAGATGCCTTGGCAACGGAGGATCTGCATAGGTATATCCCCGGCTCACCAGAAGCTAAAGAAATCCTTTATTTGCTGCTCCTTTGTCTCGGCGGAAATATTCTTGACATTGACGGTAAGGTTGGAAGCCATGATGATAGAGGGGTAGGGTATATCAGGTGTTTGCGTGTAGCTATAAGAAAGCAGACTGAAAGTTCGGACTTGGAATACAAGGATTGCCTATGGTAGGAATGGCAGTGGTAGAGATGCGAATGGGAAATGAGCAATGCGAATGTGTATTGTTCGATACTCAGGTTAGGTACTGGGTATAAGACAATTCATGAAAGCATCAGGAGGCCTGCCAGAGAACCCCGCCGACGTACGACCCCGTACATCACTACATGCACGTCATAGAAGCAGCTGTAGGGGACCAGATACAGTGCACATTAGGGGGGCGATCATCCCTGGATGCGTCAATGGTGTGGCGCAGCATATGGCTGAACCCCACCATTTTCACATGTAAATGGAGATGGCACGACGCAGCTATAGTCAACGTCATCGTCTAGATAGGGGCTCATTATCTATTGCGGCTACCTGGGCTTATCAAACACACGGATTGACGGGGTATCGTATGGAAATGGCACCACTGGGCTGAGCAATACGGAAGACCGTGCAACAGGGAAAACACGTTAGCATTGTTAGGCACCCAAGATAAAGTGCCAAGACCTGATGATTGCTACAGTGTGCGACAATGAAGCCTCACATGGTCTTGGACTCTCAGGAGCTATTGCGCGTCCGTCCAGACTCAACGCGGCCTCCTGGCATTGTGGCTGTAGCGGGCCTGAGTTTTGCGTACTGTGCACTGGTAGGTCTGTTAGTGGCTTACACAGCCACTAGTGTGCAAGATCAGCGACCGCGAAATACAGTGTCCGAATATTCAAATGCTGTGTTAACACTGTATAAACCACCCATTTGCGATTCGGGCGTCTTCGCTCAGCGATAACCACGCGTCCTCAGTTGCTCATCTCGGCTCCAAAGATCACCGTGACACTCACAACACGGGCTTTCTGCTTGCCACTTGATGCCTCCCCTTCTCAATCTCCACCTGAACCTCGATGCCAACGCCAATGCCAAACAAACCACAAACCCGAAACCCGCCAGGCTAACACTCATCCAATACGCGATCCTATAGCCCCGGAGCCTGTTATATACCGTTAATCCACCACCCGTCGCAATGATTCTAGTATTTGCCGTGCCCGCCACGCCCAGACCCAATCCCATGCCGTAATACGTCATGGTACTGACCAGTCCAGCTGCTATGTTGCCGTGTTTCTTGTACACCGCGTCCGAGATTATTGTTGCGCCGATGGGGACGCTCGTATACAAACCCCACGCCATGAGCAGTATGCTCATGAAGAACTGCTCCCAGTAGGTCTGTGCGATTGGCATTGTTGCCGTGAGAACACCACTCGTCATCATAGCCAGTAGAGCAGCACAAAATGTCACATACTGCCCAGCTCGGCGACTTATAAAGTGCGTGCTCACCGCAGTAACACCGCCAACGAGGATCATGGGAACGAAGAATGCAGTGCTCTGTGTCGACCCCAATTAGCTGAATGCAATCCGGAGCCCGTTCGGCGAACCATGCAACTTACCAACAACGGAGATGCAGATCGGAGGCGCCCTACAAACTGCCAGCTATAGAACATCCAGACGCCGAAGCATGCCCAACTGCAGCCTACTATTACGAGGATCCAGAATACCTCTGATGAGAGGTCCGAGAACGGAATCAGGGGTCTCCGAGCGTAGCAGATTTCTATCATCACAAACAGCACCGCAAGGAGCACGCTTATGATCAGGATGATCCAGAGGTACACCTGCTGCCATCCCACCTCCTGAGCCTGACTCCAGACGAAGGCAAAAAGTCCAAAAGAAGCAATCCCAGCCACCATTCCAGGGACGTCTAGTTCCGAAATGACCTCGCTGGCGTCAAGTTGCCTCCTGCTTGCCTGAGGAATGGATGGAATGGCAGAACAACCGACAGCCGCGAGCACGACAAGCGTTATCGAAAACACCCAGTATATCCAAGGCCACCATGCGAGTTTCATGAATATGCCAGCCCCGAGCGCCCCAACTATGAGACCAACTGGTGACATTATCGAGTAAAGAGTAAACCTTATCGTCTTGCGGATCCCAGTTGGACCTGTCGCCGTAAGCAATGCTAGCCCAGTCGGAAGAGTTAGCCCGGCTCCTACACCTTGGAAAATTTGACTAAGAATGAAAAGCGATCGAGTCGAGTAGAATGAGGCACCGGTGACCACAGACCATACGGCTGACCACACCAGGCCTATGATGAATATTCTTTTGTGGCCGAATATCTCCCCTAGCCGACCAGCAACGAGGATGAATGTTCCTAGTGCCACATCGTAACCCGCTATGGCCGAGCTGAGATTGTCAGCGTTCGTCACCCGAAATCGAGAACCGACATTTCTCATGATCGGTAGCGTTTGGCCAATACCCGCTTCTGTCTTTGTTTAGCCTCTTGGTGCTGCTTTCAGAGCGGATGCTACACCGAACCGACTTACGGGCACATAAATAAGCTATGCAGATAGTTGCTACGAAAAGCGTCTCGCGAAGTGACGACATTTTAAATTCTTTCGGTGTTTCCACGCTATTCCGGATGGTCGAATTTGACTGAAGCCGCCTGCAGAGCCCTTCCACGTCTTCGCTGGAACTGCGAGAGCGTCTTGCCGCGGCAGACCAGCGAGGGTACCAGGATGATATGCTAACTTGTGGCATCCGCGGCTGCGGCCAAGATGTCTGTCCCCATATACGTCTTCCTATGCGATGTGACGAATAGGATAACGAGCTTATGGGACGCGGCGAATCATCGTCACTGTCGGATGAGAATCTCGATACAGCCTCTGGCGCACTGGTCCCTCCACGGTGAGTATTATTCCACGGCACGGGTAATCGACCGAGTTGTGAGATTCTGGTATCATCGCGACTCCAAATCGAATCTCGGAACATATGCTCTTGAAGTGCCATGATTTGGCGTGCCATTGCCATGGGCGCTCGATGATACGGAGAATGGTCGAGCAATGGCCGTTCCAGTAGGATGTGGTATAGAGCCGGATCTACGGCAAAGGGTGCTACGCCCAGAAAATTACTGCGACTGCATGTTGTGACATTTCCCGCCGGCGTTCCCAGGGGGCCGTCTAAGTTATACCCAGGACATCCCCTTCCATAGCTGAAAAGTAAAAAACTGACCAGAACATGCGCGTGTTGACGTATGCCGCATTTTGCCCGGGCTGGCAATGAGCGCTGACGGCTGTACCGACTGCGTTTAACACTCCCATGCGGCCGATACTTTTCATATGCCTGCTTGAGTGGGTTTGATCATGGGTCTTAAGGGATACTTCCCGGGTTTTTCTGCGCGGAATAATCGCCGCGCCCGTGGCCTGCAGAAGCAGGTTCGGTCAGAAATGCTTTGGCTGCCTGAAGCCGTGGAAGCCGGTTGGGTCCTGCTCTTTGTATTCCTGCGGCGATCTACCTCCTTACCTGGGTATGCCCGTGCCGGCTTTACGATTCGATATTGAGCCTTTGGCTATCTTTCATTTCTCTTAAGAAAGAGGATAGAGGAGGGAAAGAAAAAAAAAATAGAACGAAATTTATGATAGAATGGCAAACTGCAATCGCAGGAATTACACATCGGCCGGTTAACTCGGGTGTCTGCCGGCAACACCCCTATTTTCCCAGTAAACGGTCAGTCGACCAAGATGGCCCCAGTGTCACGGACGGCTGGACCCTATTCGCCAGAGCGCTTTCCGGTAAGCTCGGAGGGCTGGCTGGCTGTTTAAGCCGGCTGCTATTTACCTGTTTACTCGGACAGGATCACATGCAAACAAGCCGCTACTTGCAAGTCGTCCCCTGGATTTTCTTGGTGATCGAGGAAGCTAAGTAGCTTCGTCAAAGGAAAATTTCTAGTTAGACATCACGCCGTCTACCAATTACCCTGTTTATCGGGACTTGGTCGTTTCAAAATAAAGACGCCTTGCTACCACATTATCATTGTCACAGCGGACTCAGAGTCCAAGCCGTCCTGGGCGGACATATTCCGCAAAAGAGTCGGAATCCAAGTCGAAATCCGAACGGTGACAGTCATTCGGGTTATTTGGGTAATTTAAGATGCGCGTGTGAACCTAATTATTAACGTTTACAGATTCGCGTCTTTGCCACCTGCCGTTAATACAGACTGGCACCTGGGAATACCCTCATTTTCTTCCCCGATGGCCGACCAGCGGGCTCACGGGAATGCCAGGGGCGATTTCTTCCGTCGGCCGCGCTATACCACTTGGTCTCTGGTTAGCTCTCCGGATCCCTAAATATTAACGGCTTGCTGTAAATGGGTACTGACTGACTGACTGGGCCGACCAAGCTATGAGGCATACCACCTCAACATCGCCATGATGCCCAATTCATCATTGCGCATATATCTTGCGGATTGCCACTTTCTCACCCCCTAATATTGGTGTTTCAAGAGCCGGCCTTTATGTTATACAATTTTTTTTCTTTGAATTGGGTTCTCGCTATCTAGAGTGAATGAGTTAACCCAGTGAACCCGAGTAGACGAATTCTACGTAGTCTGATGAGAAACAATCACGGTTATTAATTAGAGGCGACGGCTGTAAAAGGAGCTATATAATCGCCCGCACCAAATATTCCAAGCAAACTACAGGCCTAATGACTTCACAGAAAAGACAATGTAATTGAATTACAGCCGATAGCCATCTCGGGATTGAAGGAAAAGAAATCCCAGATCATCTTTGGCAATTCATGTACGAACCCGGCGCGACGGTAGTCGGTGAATACCACAACTACGCCCCGGCTCGATCGTTGGAAAAAGGCGTTAATCACATTGAAGTCGACGATGATGTTCTGCTTAGAGCCTAAGAAGAAGGTTTCTGAACCTCGACCTTAATTTGATGAAAGACATAAAGGCCGGCTCTTGAGATAGCGAGAACCCAATTCAAAGAAAACAAATTGTATATGAAGATGAGGTCTCGTAAAGATTTTGTGCAGCAGCGTGACATCCCCGATGCCTTAAGGCACTTCAGGAGCAAGGCGCCATGCTACTAACAACGAATCATGACAGCATGCTTGAATAGCACTGTAAACTAGACGCTATCGATGCTTCAGATCCCAATGACATGATATCCTACAGACGGGGTTCTCTGCAGGCCGTCTTTCATCCCGCGGATGCTGGAGGAACCCGGATTGCGTCGTGTTGTCGGCGGAGCAATACTAGCGTGTCAAAAACGATAATTTAGGGATATACATGACACGTTGCAGTGTGTCTAGGAACGAAGACCGGTCGTGGAGGTGAGTTCTCCGACCCGAATTTCGAATCGCTTATCCCTTGAGTTGAGAGAAGAATATGAGAACTGGCAGCTGGCTCTCGTCATTCCATCTTGCTATGGCGAGCCGACGACGGTCCAGTACATAGGCACGGAGAAGGAGTTTTGACTGGCTAGCGCCGCTTGATTAACCTCGCTTTCTCAACGATGTGTCGAGCCCCCAGGGCCCGAACGGGGTTGATTGGCAAGCGACGATGAACAATCTTCTCCTTGAGTCGTAGGGTTAGCCGGAAAAGCTTCGTGAGTTTTTCGATAGACTACAACCTTGATTCCGGGAATTTTCATCGGCTGAGAAACGGGATAGCCGGTACGGGAGAAACAACGCTCTGTGTCTCCGCTATTGAGACTATGTTGACAGATGGCTGGTTGTGCACATAAACGGTCCAGGGGTTTAGTCCCCCTATTTCTTCTACGCGAATTGTCGTTCCGGGGCTCTGCTTGCTGCCTTGCTTCTCAACCATCCTGCCGAACACACGGAACGATTACGCGAGCTGGTTAAGGATGAGGAAGAGACCCTGGACTATGTTATTTACGATGTCTAACGAGCAAAAGGTTTGGTTTCATCGCCGCCTTATCTTTGGTCTTACAACGTAGTTGTGGTTACAGACGGGGCATACGGAGCGGGAGTTTACGTGATAACCGAGTTCAGGTTCATAGGTCCCATATAGGCTAAGTCCGCA
This sequence comes from Xylaria intraflava, assembly GCA_022385655.1. NCBI lineage: Eukaryota > Fungi > Ascomycota > Sordariomycetes > Xylariales > Xylariaceae > Xylaria > Xylaria intraflava. Next base: position 6,051 of record MU279849.1, on the reverse strand, counting down.
GTCATCATCGAGGCCACGGAAGAGACTATTACTCGTTCTCTTCTCTACATAGTATTACAGCAGCTTCACATCCTCACCGTCGTCCCACGCGACTACGATAGAGCAAAGACGACACCGTCACAGGAATGCCCCCGGACCCAAGAGCATCAACGTAACTAGTCACGACAAACTACCCATCCGCAGCAACCGCCAGCTGCGCCGCAGCACCAGCAGCCATAAGAGCCGCGACCCAACCAAGCAGCAAACAAACAAGCAAGCCACGACCGCCACAGAGCGCGGCATGCACAACAACAGCCACGAGTTCCGAAGCGAAGGCCACGGCAACCACGAAGATGAAGACAGGATAGTTCGCGACCGTCAGCTTCTGCCTCCTACCGCGCACCGCGGGCACGAGCAGGCAGAGCCGCAGCAGCGTCTGCGCCAGCAGTTGCCAGAAGACAGGGTCGGCGCGGTTAACCCCCGCAGTCTTGCGCGGGGGGCTGATATTGGCTTTGGCTCCCGCTCGGACGTCGCTATGGCGAAGCCTAGGAGGATGCTGCTGGTGGAGGTCAGGAGGATGAAGAGGGCCCAGATGTTCTGCTTTCTGGTCAGGGTTGTGAGGATGTGTGGGTTTGGGGTTAGGACCGGGGGGGCTTCGGTTGACATTTGTGGCGCGGGTGTTTTTGTGGTTACTGCGGCCCTTGAGGCGGCGATGGGGAGGGAATATCTTTGCTGCTTGGTTGGGATTGGGGTTGTTTGTGTTGATGCTGCTGCACGCTTGGGTATCTCTATTATGCCGTATGGTGGTCTTGGGGTGGCGGTGTTTGGGATTGGATTGGATGGGGTTGTTGGGATCCTGAAATAGAACATACGAAAAAAACGCCGGTTTGAAATTGAAGAGCTATTGGAATACGAAGATGGGTATGTTTCTACGTGAATCTAAATGAATCAGAGTTTTTTTTTTTATCGTCTGGTCGGTAGATTGCGGTCCATGTGTTTGCTCTTCACTTTTTTCGCTATCCTCGTGGCGATTCACACGTGGCTTTTACACGGATTGGAGTCACTATTCTGTAGAGAGGGAGAGATTTCGGACTTGTCATAATACCCAGATTTTACGCGAGAAGATATCGGGAATTCGACTGGAGTTGGTATTTCTTGAGATAGGGGACTAATCATCTACATGTGCTGGATATAATCCGCCAGTCGAACAAAAAAAACAAACCCCCTCGGGGTCGCGCTGTGAAAGCGTGACAGGGAATATCACGTACATATGAACACTCACAATCGGGTCGAGACACCCATCGGTATGTCAACCGCTCCTGTAGATAGGGGCTGTCGGGGTCATTGGACGATGGGCCACGCCACTCGCCATATGAAGTGCGCCGTCCACGAACCTCTCCGGTCCGAGATCTCATCTCGACTACTTTTCGTCAGGTGACAGGTTCTCGGAGTCAGGGTGAACAATCCCTTTGGGCAGCGGGAGACGACGCTCAGTCATTTGCTGGGGGTTGACTCAGTCGATACATTCGTGTGATGACGTGATCGAGCCGCTGTCGATCAGTGTACCGTAGATGTCAGTCAAGACGAAAAGAAATATGACTCAACAGGCGTTGTCTTCGCGCCACTCGTCAAGCAGCGTCACAGCATCGTCGCGGCACGGCATAGTCACAATACGAAAGCTGTTCGTTCTTTTCTCCCCCAAACAGCTCGCAACCCGCGTATCAGCCTGAGGAAGGGGGACTACGTTACCGCCACATCTACCGTAGCACAGACGACCTCTCTGCCGTCACGCCAGCACGACTCATTTGGCGCATGGCGACGGACGAGTCGACAGGACCGCCGGGCATTCGCGTCATGTGCGGTGCTGCTCAGGCAGACGGGCTCGTGCAACGCGAACAGGCAGTGACTCGGGCGACGGTGACGTCTTCTCCGTCATGTTCTTCTTCCGGGGAAACTTGGTTGAGTCACTATGATGACGCCTTTTGGTAAACCGGCGAGGGCCACGATTCCCCGCTGCGTGATTGGTCGTCAGCGTCGGCCATTGGGATGCGATCGCAGATATGACATCGCTAACATCCGTAAAGGGGGGGGGGGCATCTACTTCTCGGGGACGGGCATTACACATTGGGCGAGCAGTGAATGGGTGTAGATACTGTACGAAGGAGTGAGACTGGAGAAAAAAACAAACAAAAAAAGTTGTGGGCTGGGTTTATCGGGCTATATAGCGATACCGGGCATGCCAAGGCATAATAGCAGCGACTTACTATATCAGCTGAGGCGAGGACACCGAATCATGGCGAAGCGAGGCGATAAGAGGGAGCGAATGGGTTCGAGGCGAACCTCACAGTCGGGCCTCGATGGCCAGTACGAGGCGTCGGCCCGTGAGAAGATTTGTCCAGAGTGGCCATCGAGTGGTTTTGCCCGGGGGGGGAGCAGAGGCGTGGGCATCCAACCAAGCAGAGTCGTTGGATATGCACCGACAACCCGGACAGCCTCTTCCGGAGCCAACTGCAGTCCTGCCTGCCCATGTCCAGGTCGATCCCCAGCGTGGATGGCTTCCGCACCATCCGGCAGGACGTGCGCGGTAGGTTCTGCGCCGGTGTGCGGGTTTGTCACTGAGAACCGCTGCCAGTCACCACCGCCCACATCGACGTGCTGGCGATGCCGGAGGCCTCCCAACACGCCCCCGGGTGGTTGGCCTAGATAGCCGACTTTCCCGAAGCGAACAAGGTCGCCCGGGACTTTTATCGAAAAGGGGGGGGCGGCCTTAAAAAGCCAGAGGGCACGCACGAAAGTGCATAACATGACATAACATATATTTTTATTTTATTTTATTACCTTGTGGTTGTTCAAAACTCGACCGCGAGGCTTTTTCGAACCAAATACAGTACATACGAAGTACACACACCAACCTGAAAAAAAAAAAAACCCGCCTCGAGGGCTAGAAACGGAAATTGCCAAGGCTGTCGGTATGGGAATTCCGCAGAGCCAGCCAAGGCCCGAGTCGACCTTGTGATTACCCACGGAATTCTACATTGGTAACCGGATCTTCTTTTTTTTTTTTTTTTTAACCTGATCTTTTTTGCTCGACCTACCGGGCGCTTGGCCCTTTTGCTCTGTTACACTATCGTGGCGGTGCTGAGCTCATACCTTGAGAGATGCCTAACGAGAGGAGAGGTGAAGAGGGGGTGGGCGTAGCCTATTATATATAGGTCGGGGTGTTGGAAGGTAAGGTTCTTAGGTCCATGGCAAAGTCGTCCTGCTGGTAACGTGTGATTCTCTCGGGAGATTCTCTGCCCGCCTATAGGGAACTTATCATGGCCGGGATTTGTCACTAGGCGCACGACATCGCCAATACGGCGAAGCCGTCTAAGGCAAGGGGAAGGGAAAAAAAAAAAGAGGGAACTGGGAATATTCCGGAATGAAATGGACTGGGCGGTCTCGACTGCCGGGCTGGGGTCGCAGAGCTCGCTATCTTTCTGCCCATGTCAGACCTTGGCTCGGCCATTCACGGCGCTGCTCTCTGGGCCTCATCCACATATCGAGGCGACTAATTTCGGGCCTCGTTGGTCTGGCATTCCACCAGTGACACGTCAACAGGACTGCCGCCCACAAAAGCTCGGATCATATTCATGAGGCTCTGTTGTGCGTGTGCGTGTGCGTGTGTGTGTTCTCGCTCCTCTTTCCGTGCCGCCGCGACGAGACAGAAGCCGAAAACGAGGCAAGCATCGTGCATGTGCCTGCTGTCAGGAGGCCTCCTAGACCGGCTCAACCATGATGGTGATACTCCGGGTATGTTCGCCGCTTACCGGGCCGCTTGTAGAATTCGTCGCCCATGGCTTGCCGGTACCGTGACCGGTTGGGCGCGTAATCGTTGCGCTGGCGGCTGTCTGTTACCTATATGTCGTTGCTGGCCGGCCCCCGCTTGTTTTTTGGGAAGATGGGTAGGGTGGCCCAAAGCACTGCGATCCTGTTATCTTGAGATACGACGGGGGGGCGGCATCCGATGTCCAAAACCCGGATCCTCATCCCGTATCATTGGGTCGGCCGTCAGAAGCAGGCAATATGAGCGTGAGAACCGGGTGAGGGCAGTCAAAGGTTCACTAGGTTGTACAACACAGCGGCCGCACATCATTGTCTCGCGACGGTGATGACAAGTCTTCACGGCCTACGTTGTTAGTGCCCGCCATTGGCCGGGTAACATGGAGATAACGCGGTCAAGTTCATGGGCAAATTTTGTCCCGTCTCTTTAGTTGGGTCCTGTTTTACAGACTGTATTTATTCTTTTTTTTGGTTTTTCGTGGCGTGGGCTATGGACCATGGTGTGAGTTGTGATAAGTATGACTGGTTCGTTTGGTCGTCTCACTCACTGTAGTGTTGGTAGGGTAAGGCATTACAAACATTTCGTAGGACAAACCGGGGCCCAATGCCTGCTGCCCTCGAACTGGATACGGGAGATCGTCAAGGGGGAAAAAGATGGCCTCCCTGATGAGCACCAGCATTTACGCGCCCGTTATCATTGCAGGTACAGATTCCGTCATCGAATATGTCTTCACCCTCTGTCTCTCTCGCCCTCCCTCTCTCTCTGAGAGGGGCACGTCGCATGAGCGGGAGGGGTTGCTGGGCGACGCCAGCCAACGAGGTTTTTTTTTTTTCGCATCTATACACTACCGTAGTAAGTCCAGTACGTAGATTTTGTGCGCTGAGCTAGGTACGTCAGGGCTACGGACCAGGGCCAGCTCGGCGAAATTATTAGAGCAACGGCCTTGTCCTGCTGCAGGTGAGGCACGACTCACAGAACAAGACGGCAGACCGCCTTCTGTCGTTCAGGGAGATAAGAGTCGGTGAGCGACAGCGGACGAGGATCAGCTCGATTGTCGCGCCGTGTTGCCCGGGCGAGGGCTCCTATTATCGGGTTGAAGCCAATGGATTGTTTCGTCTATCCACGATGTGTCAAAAAAAAAGACCCCCCCCCCAAAATCCCGAGGACTTGGTGGAGTTTGCCCAGCCGAGCGATAAACGGATTGGGTCAAAGACCCCAAAAGACCTTTTGCAGCTTTGACGTCGTTGCCCAGGGCGTGTATCTTTTTTTTTTTCCTGCATTGCCCCTGTCAGGCCCAATGACAGCCCAATCGGGTGGGCGTGTTGGACACGATTGTATGCGGCCTGAAGGTGAGGCCCTCCTATTGACCATACGTTTTGCAGCGTGCGTTTCTCAGCCCACACAAATTGGACATCAGTGCATTCATTGACTGAGCGCCGGGCATCACGGCATATACCACCAGTAGAGCCATCTAACGCACCATGGCGTCCATGGCTATGAGTCACTTCCACGGTACTTACAGCGGGAGGTAGGGTAAGGTAGACCAGAGAGGTAGACCAGACAGGCAGGCCAGACAGGTAGGCCAGACAGGTAGGCCAACGATTCCGGCGCATCTGCTTCGTACCTGGATACTCAGCCGGACGACATGAAACAGAGCAGAAAATTTTGCTCGGCGAGAAGATGGTAATACCGGTAGTCAGATTGCCGAGTAGGATTTGTATACGGACCTGGCATTATTGAAATGAGAAGGTGGGCTGATGGTTCCGAGCCGTGTGCGAAATAGATACTCGGTATCAGTACGAAGTACGGAATATAATTTCCATGGCAGGCTAATAGGCTACCTATGCCTATCTGGCTCAAGCCAGACCGGTGGAGCGAGAGGATGGTACGAGGGTAATAAACATGGGTCTTCTGCTTGCTGCTGCTGCTTGCCCGCCAGCCACAATGCTAATTCCTATCTGGTTGGTCCTCCTACCTCTTACTATACTCTGATGTACTGGTACACTACGCAGGCCGATCCACATCTTTTGCTGGACCGACCCGTGGCAGTGGATGTAAACCGCTCTGCCATGGAGATACTGTGCCCAGCATGGCACCCTTGACGTTGAGGCTGATGACAAGGTGAACGATGCCGTAACGCTACTGTACACTACAGTACTTAGCGGGTTTTATAGGGGTCGTCTTAGCGGCAAATATGCTGCTGAGGAATTAGGACCCGCAAATATACGGCTTACGTAATTTGAACCACT